>VXAY01005691.1:572976-647949 GCA_013399855.1 Oxyruncus cristatus
GGTTCTATTTTTTTTTTTGGGGGGGGGGCCTGCTTCTTATTTAAACCATGGACACTTTACCTCACTCTGGCACAGCTAAGACCCTAGCAGAAACAGAGATAACAACATGCTTCGCACAACTGGAGTGCAATGGAGTGGCCTTGGCACAAAATGCAGCTCAGGCTCACAGTGCTTAACCAGGGCATGCAGAAGGTAAATAAAGCTAAACAGAAGATTTGAAATTAAAACCACACTGCCAAAGGGCTTCCAGGTCCCAAGGCTCTGTGAAACTATTTAATAATTAAAGTCAGACACTGAAGAAACACATCAAGCAAACCTCTAATTCCGTTCTTCGTGTTTCTGGCTATTTGCAAATAAAGTGAGTTGCAAACAGTAACAAACAGTCAACAGAGTAGAAAACAGAGAAGCATCTAGCTGGTAAGATTTAAGTTTCTGTTTTGACTTCTATTTGCCAACTATGTGAGGGACACGGCTAACTCTTTACTGGGAGAGGGTACTCCCCTGTTGCCATTTACCCCCAGGGTGATTACAAGCTGGCATTTTCAACAGTCACCAGCCAGTTGCCAGTTTGGTGTTTTCAGGCCTTATAGAAGGTGTTGTATTATTTTAGCTTCATGATGACATGACAAAAGATAGGATTAAAAAAGAAAGACCGAAATAGAAGGCTTTGCAAAACATTTGGTCACTTCAAGAGGGACAAGAGAAGGACAAGAACTCTTAAAAGAATAAAGAGGAGAAAACCACAGCAAAGCAAATCCTGCTGCTTTAGTGCAATTCTGGTTAGTGTTAATGGCAATCAATGAAATCAAAAGGGTGAGTGAGAGCAAGCACAGCACAGCACTTCTACAGGTCTCACTCTGTGGCTTCTGATGATAAAAAATGACAGAAACAAGTTCAGACTCTTCTCATGGTAACAGACACTTTTTTTGCAATTCTGTGAGAAAAGGCTGACAGCAGTGTGAAAACACTCCTCACCTAAAACCATGCTGCTTAAGCAAGTCAACAGTTTCTGTAGAGAGGAGCTAGCAGACAGGGTGCAGCTCTGTTTCTTGTAGGGTCCCTACGCTCTTAAAAAGCCTTTCAGTGTTTCATGTCCAGCCTGAACACACAGGACTGGGTTTACCAATGGAGGCCATGAGAACAAGAGTAAATTGAATGGTTTCATCAACTGCTGCCTTGTGGAGCTTCTTGGGCAGCCAGCAACCTCTCAAATGCCATCTGCAGAGGCTGTGTGGTTTCAGACTGGCCCAGCGCTTCCTCACTGACTTTCCAATGCAGGAGAGGATGGGGTTTCATTTCCAGTAAGCTGCACCATCAAAGAACAACACTGAATTATCAAGAGCCAAGGAGGACTTGCTGTCACTGGTTTCCTCTCATCACTGGTCTGACCATGCTGAACTGATTAAACAGCCCAAGTAATCTGTATGTTCCCCACCTTATCAGTGTGGACAGTCTACTCAGTAACTGAGAGGACCAACCCGAACTACTGGGGCTTTCGATCACCCAGAGTTGTTCTGACCCATGCTGTTCTGCAGATGTTTTGCCTTCTACACAGCAAAACACAACAGTAAAAATAACAAGTTAGATTCCTTCAGCCATGTTCAGCATAAAAACTTCATCTCAAATCAAATGAAATTTCCTCCACAGTCTTAGGCCTCTGAAAAACACAAATGAGCATGCAATAGCTATTTAAATCTGCTATTATCTGACAAATAGCATCTGATAATTCTCAATCATTAGGATCTCAAGGAGCACATGAACCTGTTTTTATACAAAAATAAATAGGTAGGCTTATCAGGAAGGATAATTTTACTGGCTGCTAAATAAGATTACACTGTCATTTAGGTGAAGACTTAACATTACTAAGCAAGTGGTGTAAAACAGACGTTCACAGAAAGCTGTGGAAGAGGAAATGCAGGCCAAATGAGACAGTCTGCTATACACATGCTTTCTGAACAAGTTGTCGGTCACACACTATTAACTTAGACAACAAGGGGAAAAGGAAACCATACCTGTGTACATTTTCCATGGCTGCTACTTCTGCCAGAGCAGCTAAGCTAAAAAATGCAGACACCGCTGGCATATCTGATGTAATACTATGATTTTCTTCTGTCTCTGCATTTCTGGAGCATTCACTGTTGCAATCTGTTTCTGCAGTTGATGTTTTTTGAAGACTACTTTGTGGCAGCTCTTTTGGCTTCTCCTCTGCAAAGGAAGTAAATTAAAGTTTGCAGATATTAAATTCACAGCAGCCTACTGATATACCGATTAGTCTGGTGTTAACAGAATCTTCACCTTTAGGACTTTGATTCTGCAAGCGTAATCTGATTCATGCTGCAACCTCTTCTGACCCAAGCTATTGGCAGAAGCACAGTACTAAGGTTTATGAAGCAGTTTACTAATTTTGCATTCAACTAAATTTGATCTTTTAGGTCAGGTGAGAGAGCTTTTGTGTACGCAGTAGTCCTGAAAGATCACCTTAGCTGCAGAGAACTCTGACAAGGACTCTGGCATTGACTGTCATAGTACAGAAGTCACTTTTACAACCTATAACTAGGTGAGTCTGATTTCTTTGCTAAACTGGAAACAAGTTATGAAAGGTAACCATCTTCCATTTCTCTGTACATCAGTTCTCAGAGCGAAATATCCAAGGAGAGAAGACACATCTGGCCATTCAAACAAAAGAAGATGGCCATTATGGACTCACTGATTTCCCAGTTGACTGATACCTGTATTTTAAAGAATGACCTTTATAAGCAGGTATGAAAAAAGCTAACTGAAGAGCACCTTCCCTGATAGGTTGCATGTACCCTTAAACCTTCTCCAATCATTCAGTTTTAATAAAATTTAAACCCCCGTTTCCTTACCCAGTGTCCCTCCTGCTGGTGACACTCGACCATCTGCTGTTCGGACAAGATGTGTGATCTTAGTTTTCCTTGCTTTCCTTTTCTGGCTGCCAACTAAAGGCTCATGCATCATTGCTGGCTCTGGAGTGTTTAGGGCAGATATAGAGATTTTATTCTTCCAGGCAGACTCACTGGAATTTCTGTCTTCTAATAGTATGGCTGGAAAAGGACAAAAATGTAATTTTACATACAGAATAATTCAGCTACCAGTTATGCTCATTTACCATTTTGCACCTATCTGCATAAAACCTTTGCTCACAGGTACTTGGAGCATAACCCATGGCAAGATGGGATCTGAATGTCACAGGTGTTTGCAGGGGAGCAGCAGCATTTGCTCTTAAAGATATCCTGGAAATCAGAAGATGGGCAGTAGCACTTCAGTGGGAGTAGGGTATCAGTCTGTATAAAACACTGCAATAGAAGATGCCAGCAAGCAGCTAAGAGACAAAATGTATTTAAGGAACAGTAAGAATCCTCATGTAAACTTATCTTAGCTCACAGATGGACTCACAAGCAGAATTCAGGAATTCCTGACTAACCCCCAATCTTACCTCTGTAGTCACTCTGCGTCAGCTCCTCCAAGCAAAGGTAAATACTGCCTTTTACAAAACAACAAACCTTACAAACACCCCAGAAAGGCAGCAAATACAAAAGCAAAGCTAGATCACACCTGAAGACAAGAATGCTAAAAAAAGGAAGTAAGTATGGGATAAAATACCGTAAAAGAAATACTGCCCACATAAAGTCAAAGAGTGAGAAGGGTACACTTTAAATCCTTCTGCTGGCATCTCAAAGTTGTTTTTTGCCCTGAACTGGAAAATGATCCCAAATTTTCACTTGACTAAAGTTACTTTAATTTCGTTCACAAAGAAATTGGTCAGACAATCACAAAACATTTATTTAAGCTTCCTAAGCCTGAGATCAGCGTGTAGTAGTCAATTGTTCTCAATTTGCATTGATTTAATAAGCCATACTGCTGATCCCATTGGGTATCACTAGTCCACAGAGCGAATCTGTGACATCATTTTTCCTCCTGTGATAAAAGCATTATGAAGCCTACCCCATGTGGAATCAGTGTCAGCAAGGGTTAGAAAGAAGCTACAGGTAGCAAATGAAATGCCCAATTAATGTTTTACAGATGCCTGTCTAACCTGTTTTGAAACTGGGAACACTCCTGGCACCTGCACCAAGACCTTGAGGTATTTTTTTCCCAGTGTACTGTCATCCTGAATGATTAAACATTGTTTTTTGTAATGCCTGCCTGCACCTCCTCTCCCCAGCTGCATTTTCCACTTGTTATTTTCTTTACTACCTGTCAGGTTATAGCCCATCTCTTTGCAACAGTCCTTTATATATTTTTCACAGCTGTTACTGTGTCTCCAGTTAGCTTTCTCTTCCTCCGAGTTTCTTGTTATCTTTCTTCCCATTTTAAAGACACATTTATTCACTTTTTGGGTGGTTGGACCAGCAAAAATTACACACAGAGAACTGAGGCCGGAGTGCAAACAACTGCTCTTTCAGAAGGGCTAAGCACTGAACAAGACCCATTTCCCGCACTGAGACTGGTTGCGTCACGCAGGAGCACCCAACCCCACAAACTGTGCACAGCAGCCAGGCAGTCTGCATGCCTTTGTTCTCTTTCATTTTAGTGCGAATTTCTGTTTATTGTTGGTTTTGTAGATTTAATGAGCTTCCGATTCAAAGATATAGCTAATAAAATCTTTATCTTTTGCGAGCTTCTTTAACTGTTCACTGTGTGAGGATGCGGACTAGATGAAGAGAATAGTGCAGCACATTTTATCTTGTTAGCGGTTGCCCTTTGCTCTTTTGTTTTAATAGGAAGGGACCTTTTAATGTTTTATGGCATAAGAATACAATCAGGTCGAGTAAATACGTGTAAAAACATTTGGAAACATTCCAAACCTTAATTTGTTTACGACCTTAATTCACCTTCCTATGTTCTCTAGTAAAACGCTTTTGAACTTGTGCACGCTCTTTATTTTGAAAAAAAGCACACAGCTTCAAGTAGCTCTTTTCAGCTATAGCTGCTAACCATTCTGCAGCAGAGCTGTGCTGTAAAACTTACCTTTTGTAAAGAGAGCAAGAGAAAGCACAGAAAAAGATCCACAGTCCAACTAAGTAGAAGCACCGATGATTGCAAATATGACTTTCAAGTAACTCAAATGGACTAATAGTGAGATGTTCAGATTAGCTTCCTACATTGAGACCAAAATCTTATTTGGAATGTATAATTAAATAGGCAGCTTTCTCTCTAGATTTCTTTTTCGGGAATTCAAAATTGTTGATTATGTATTAATGTAATGGCCTGGTTGTAGTCCAAGACTATTTGTTGATTCTGATTTGCTCTAATTAGTACTTTGCAAGTGCTGTCTAATTCTAGCTTGAATGAGTTTTAATCTTAGTACTACAACTCACTTTGGGTTTTTTACATTTAATGAAAAAATTAAGATGATTTCAAACAATAAACAACATACGATAAAAAGCAACAAGATGTGGCATGTGTCTAATTAGATGTGTTGTACATCAGGTGACTAGAAATTAACTTTATTGATCACTACATCCGAGAGCTCCCTTTTACATTTTCGCTTTTCATACTGCAATTGTCAAAGAAATAAAGAGCAGAAAAAAACCTTGAAAGCTAAAATAAGAAGAGACAATATTAAAGACATTAGGGATATATGATGTTGGTGTGTTTGACTACGAAACAGCAGAAGGTGGCTCTACGATCTCAGATGCAGCAAGTATATTCCCTCTCCATGTTTTAAGTTTTCCCAATCTTTGAAATGAGACTTGAGTCCTCTACATTCCTTTTCTTCTCTAGCTCTAAAATAAGCTTATCATCACTTCATAACATTGCTACCATACAGTTTTGAAGTAGGAAATATTAAAGGTGAACAATGAGTAGTTCTTCTGTGTGTCAGTACAGGGTGAATGTTGAAGGGAAGAGCGTCTTTATTCTTCTCTAGCAGTCTTAGTGGATGTTGCTTTAAGAAATCATTTCACTGATTTCTTCACAGAGTATTATTCAAGTAGACACAACACCTAACTTGGAGGAAATCACACAAAGGCTTCACTCACAAGACCCTTTGCACTGACCTCCAGGGGAGAGAGGAGTCCATGCTTCAACAACTGTAAAGCTAAACAAGGTACTAATACGGGGTCCTCCTGCACCTTCTTCAAGAGAAACAGCATTCCACTGCTTCAGCTGACAAAGGTATAACCATATGGATGCTCCAAACCAGGACTTGGCTTTGTTCTGCAGAAAGGATAGGGCTAAACAGGTTTAATTCCCTGTATTTTTTTTTAGTAATGCCTTTAATCCATCTGACATCCATTCTGCTTCCACACCATCCGGTGTTCAAGAGCTGTCCCATGAGGACCTCAGCTAATTTTCAGGAGCGTGCTCTCTAGAAAGAAATGAGATTCTGCAGCTATTTGTGCAGTCTGCCAACAGACTGCATGCTCAGCTCTCCACATTACTGTGGCACGTGCAGAACTACAGGCTTATTTTTGCAAGCAGAGTTGAGAACATGACATGAAGATGTGGGCCTTCTGCCATGCTTACACCACAGTGGGAAAAACAACTCTTCAGAGTCTTCTGAGTACTTCTCTGTATCTAGAGGTCTATGCCAGATGGTTTCCTGAGCTAGATTTGTTAAAGGTTTGCATGAACAGCTTACTCTTCTGCAGGCATGCAGAGTACATATAGCCTTATTTCCCCCAATCTCTGGGAACAAAAAAAATGAAGTCAATTGAACTGACCTGGCACACCACAGCAGAGGACAAGGTTTTCAGACCAAACCTCAGCAAAACACACAGATTTAAAAGAATTTCTTTAGTGATGCCTATATGTTATCAGAGAGAGCTGCAGAAGTTTATCAGGTCTAGTGCAGAATGAAAGTTCCATGGGTCTAAGACTGGTATCAAGAAGGAAAGGTGGGCTGTAATGCTTCAGTGTTCTTTTTGAAGTCAAAAAGGAAAATTCTAGCAAGGCAGAGCATAGTTTCAAGTCACCAGTGCCTAGGGAACCACTTCACCAAGGAAGTGATGCCAAGCCCACTCTGACCTATGTGCCGGCAGAAACTCCAGCTCTTTGACAACAGGATGCTGCTACAATACTGCTTGAGGGGCCAGGCAGCACACGGAGCTGCAGCAAGGGCTGGGGACTAACAAGCAGAAGCAAAGCAGCAGATGGTCAAACCAGGTGTACAAGACAGCTGCCTGGGTGGGAAGCTCTGCTCTGTGAGCCTATGCTGACCCAGCCCTCCTCCAGCTGGAATGGATGTCCAAGGCACAGAGCTACTGGCTGCCTCTGGGCTGCAGGCCCCACACAACAGGGCCCTGATGTGTGCATGGGAAAGCTGCTGGAGGATCAGTATCAGGCACAGGGCTGCTTCACACACTAACTAGTGCCAAGACTGCTGTATATGTTCATCTTCTCTTCTCCCCTTCTGGTGCCAAGGCCAGTAATGCAGCTGGTTGTTACAAAAACCATGCAAGAGCAGTCAAGCACAGCTCACTATGAGTACATGCAAAGAGGCAATGGATGTTTTTAAGTATTGCTTCCCATCAGAAAGTCTTGACAGAGTGGCAGAAAAATCAAAACTCTCAGCTGTGTGGTGTTTAACTTTCCTGAACAGGCAGGGGTCCAGCTGTGCTTCTGCCAGCCTTCCTAAGGAAGGGATGTATCTGTTCAGATGCTGCATGACTGTGTGCTCTCTGCTAGGAGGAGCAAGGGGTGTAGCATGTGCACTGGTGTTTTACTGGGCTGTATCCAGCTCTATAAAACACCTGCAAACTTGTAATACGGTGACTTGCACTGGTGCTGCTGTGTATGGCGTGGTCAGATGGAGTCAAAATTCACTCAGATTTTCATACTAGAGACACAGACAACGTGATCCAATCACATCAAAATCTGCCTTTACTGCACTAACTTTTCTTCGCTCATAACACAGATGCACACAGGCACACATCCTTTTCAAGACAACAAAACATGAAGCCAGCATGACCTCTGCTGGCCTTCCTAGCGTCTCCTCTTCATCTATACAAACATTCAAGCTCATTCTTCCAGGAAAATTAACTTCATAAAAAACCAAAATCACATATCCTACAGATTTGTGATTCACCATAAGTACAGACTAACTATGAAAAGGAATTGAAATTTTCATTTAGCCTTTGATTCACTAAATCCTTGAAAAAATACTTGAATTGAAGATTCCATGATTCCCAGCTTGAATGCTGCAGAATATGGGACAGTGCAGTTCAACATTTTAGGGCCCTGTTGCCTAGGAACTCGTGAGAGGGTGAAGCTACGTGGGTAGCACACGATGGCAAGGCTGTTCAGTGCCTGCCAAGGCCGTGCCTACACTGCACTTTGATCAACGCTTCCCTTTCAGTGTCACTATATGGCACACATAAAATCAGCAAGGCCACAGATTTTTTCCCCTCTGTAACTCAAGGGAAAATGCAGTTCTTCATATACATATATACACATATATATATATTTTTATGTATATATATGCATGCACTGCCTTTCCTCTGATGATTTACATGTCGGCTGCGTAAGGCTCCTAAGTTTCTCGTGCGTTTGCTTTAGTCTTGGGAAACACTTTGTAAATGCACAGACACATCTTTAATGTTTAGACAACGATGACATGATTCACATGCTTAACTTCCAAGGACATGCCTCTGTGTTGAGCTGGCACAAGGCCAGGGTACTCAACACTTGCCAGGCTTGAATCTTTGATCATAGTGCACACTTCACTTTGTATCAAAACAAGCTGATTTCTTTTAAACAAATGCAGGGGTTGACATTTTGTTTAGCCACATTTTTATCTGGCATCAGGAAGGTATTTTTTACCCTTTACTTTCTCATGTATTAAACACTTCCTTGTTTCTTTTTCCACAGGAGAATTTAAACAGCCATTTTTCTTAATAATTTGCCTACATGTCTATTAATAATTCATGAATAAAATCTGAATGGCAACCAATAAAAGCTATGTTAATGTATGATGCCTTCTTTACACCGGCATTGAAGCAAGAGAGCTAATTCTCATAAGCAACTCCCACAACACGTTTGTTGTACAAATACAACAAAACAGAGCAAGTAATTTCAAAATATTTGCACCACTGAATGCAGCAGAGCTGGCAGAGCCTATGTGGGAAAACAGTGCATGTGCATCACAGGTGAGAGAGAACATGGCATCAGGAAAGGAGAGGAAATTCCATGTCCGAGTCTCAGGGAAATATATTAAGTATAAAGGTACCTGGGGGAACTAGAGATGGGAACAGCGATTTTATTATCTTAGAGACAAACGCGGATGGGGAAAAAGTAGACAAAATTAATGGAGTTAAGTAAGTGGAACCAGAGAGGTTCTTCTACACAAGGACAATGTGGGAGAGAACTCCCCCCGTGGAACAGCTAAGGAACAGCCTGGGCATGACTTGGATAGTGTGGGCAACATGACTACAAAAGAAAAAAAGAAAAGGAAAACAGGTCCCAGGGAAGCAGGCTAAGCTATAATCCTGTACATACTTGAAAATGCCCCTCAGAGTTCTGAATATGTATGTGTGCAGGATCACAACCCTGTAGCAAGAGAAAGATTTTGGAGAGCTACCAGCAGGATAGTGGGCAAAGCAAGTTCAGAACGTAACTCAAAAGATTGTGGAAGGAATCTTTGGTTTGAGGTAAACAGAAAGTTGGTTAAGTTTTCTACAGAGGCAGGGTTGGAGGTTAGTATTTTTGAGATCTGGTGCAAAAACAAGCACTTACATCCTGACCAAGTTCTTACACCCTGACCAGGAGCAGTCTGCAAAGTTCTAGACAGCAGGAAATCACAGGGATAGAAGATAGGGACATGGATAAATGCTCTGGCAAAGGGATAAATAATATGATCACTGATACAGAAGGGATGCAGATAAGAGTGACCAAAGGACTAAAGAGCCACGAGCTGTGGAAGATAAAGAGTTTAGGGCCAACTGCAGAAATGCCCCTGCTTTGTCAGCTCTGCTGCACAGTGTCCGGAACAGGGAAACTGTAATTAAAGGGAGATGCCCAGTAAAAACAAAACAGCATCGTACTGGAATAAGGTAATATGATCAGCTGGAGACAGGAGGTAATAGAATCATGCCAGGGAAATAAGGGACAACCAAAGACTAGAGAGCTGAAGTGTTTCTGTCTAGAAGCATTTCTCCGAGACTGAATTGAGAAAGAAGGTAGCCCAAACCTTCAACTAAATAATGCACCACTACCCGTGTCCAGAACATTAAGCTTCTTTCTGTGCTTAAATATTTTTAAAAATTTGTGAAAGAAGTTCTTTTTCTGAGACTGGAATGAACCTAGACAACATCAATACATACTTTTAATTAGCAGCTTCAAAAAGAGTAAAACAGTTGTAGTATATACTGTACAACCTCCCCTTCCACTAATACAAGTTGCCATTTCATGAGGAAGCACAAAACCTGATCTTCTGACGGAAGGGACCCTGGAGGCCAATAGTAAATAGGTCAACATGTCATACTTGGACCTGAGAATATAACTTCTGACTCCATGAGAAGCTTCATCCACACTCCCTGACTGAACAGTTTAGGCACAGTCACCACTCAGGAATTGACAGGATGGCTGGCTGGGCTTACACCTGCTTCATGGGGACAGCAAGTCACGGAGACTTTAAACAAATGCCACTTGTGAACATTCAACCCAGAGAAAATCCATGAGTGAAAAAACTAACCTGAAACTCTTGTTTTTAGGCAATGAACCCTGATTTCCTATAGAAAGTTGAAAACAAATTTTAATGTTACTTTACTTCTTAATTTTATACAGCCATCTGCAAGTGTAAAGTAAATCCTTTTCTCCTGCTCATCCCTCTCTATTGGAAATATTCTACGGGGCTCTTCCTCTCCCTAGCACTTCAGCAATTGCCACAGGATTTAATCCCTGGCTTGTCCATTATGCTCACTGAGGGTGGTAGGGATTTCCTCCTGAGAATACTTGCGAAAGCCAGCAGCAGCTGCTTGGGGAAGCAGCAGGCAGGAAAATGAACTGTAACTGCAGTTCCTCCACATTTCTGGGCATATGCCTTCTCTGCTCTCACGAAGTTCCCTATTTTAAAGGACCTAATCAAATAGAGAACACTTCAACGAGATCCTAAGAAAATCAGGACAAACAGTCTGTGCATTTCTGCATCTCTCAGGAGGAAGACACCGTATTTTTAGGTCATGATCTCTGGAACATTAGGGCATGTGATCCCCAGGCATCCGAATGCTTTGAACTGAGCCAAAAAAACCCCAGAGCGAAGACCGAGAGGAATGCCACAAAGCAGCATCCATTTTAAGCTGATGCTTTGTTTCTAGCCCTAGAGGCCACAGACCAAAAAAAAATAAAATTGTAGACAATCTCTTTCCCAAATAAAAGCACACTATGCATTTCTCTCTTCGCCTTCCCCAAATGAAAGCTTTAGTGCAGTGCTTGGTGTATAAAGTGAGCATTTCTTCACAGTACAAGGCAGAAATAATGACTATGCCTGTTGCTCACTTTTGCATACAAGCGGATTAGTGAGTCACTGCAGACAGCTGACTTCTGTGTGGTGGGATGTTTTGGCACATATGCCATTGGAAAGAAGGAAAAAAAAAAGAAAACAGTCACAGCTCCAGCAAATGTCGGAGCAGGCCATCTGCACAGATTCAGTATAGCTGTACTTTTCAGCCATTTGGTGACATTATTATTGTATGTGCACATTCCCAATTCAAAATGCTTGAGGTGGATTTTGTCAAAGCCTTTTGGTTTGTTCAGTTCTGCTCCCACTGAAGAAAGACCCCCATTGATTTCAGTGGGAGTGGAATTTGGACAATTTGGAAAGCTCTGGGGGAAAAACTGCGTTTCAAATTTTCCTTTACACAGGTGGACCTGAAACAGCTTTCAGATTACAGGGTTCTTCAGATGTTTTTACACTAAAAAACTGGCTGAAGTGAGGACTGGACATGACAAGCACAGCAGAAGTAGTTAGTGGGCACTGACCCACTGATTTTCCACTCAGGAGCAGGAAAACCTTCTGACAATGCTGGCTGTGTGGTTAGGTAGCAGATCAGGCCTGTTGTAGGTATAGGTTAATGACATTCGACAGAAAATCAATCCGGTACCATTTACTCCAAAATAAAACTTACTAAAGCATATAGCTACAGTTGGGGGTAAGGTGCTGGGAAACACCCCAAGCCCAACAAACAAAAACATTTCTCCATTTTTATTGACATAACATACTGGGGAAGGTTTAGTGTGCAGCACTCCAACATATTTTCTAAATTTTAAATTTAGTAGACACTGATCTGTAAACTGCAAAAGCTAGATACTTATCTATGAACTGAGTGAGAATGCCTGGGAAGTTTATGATCTTGCACATGCTCATTCAGAAAAAGCAGGGAATGATTTCAAAGAGTGTTTACTAAACTGACCCCTACTGACTATTATCTGTTGTTTGGAAATATCCAGAAGCCTCAATGACTTGTAGGCACTATTTGTGCTGGACATTTCTTCCAATTACCTTACAGACAGAAATTCAAGGAAAAGCTGAGCAGTAGAAACAACTCCATATAACACAGTAATGCAGAGCACAGCAGAGCAAAGTTAAGGTCTCCCACATCCCAACACAGTCTCAACACACCCATAAAACTATATTGACCCTCCATGGTTCATGCTCATCCCACTGCAAGAATTAGATGCTAATTTTGCTTAATTCTAATGGTGTAAAAAACCATGACAATTCAAAAAACCCTGAACCATTCCAAACCAAGCTCTATTATTTTGCACAATATATCAATTTCATTTCCTGCAATACCTGCAGGAGCTTGGTACACAGACTTTTATGTGCTACATCTTTGTTATGTCAGTATTCCCTAACAGTCTTTGGACTCATCACATTTCACAGGCAAGCCAACAGCACAACAAGGCTGAATAGCCTGTCAGTACATCACAAATTAAATTGAGGATTCAGCTTAATAAATGTTTGGCTCAGCTGGAACAGTTTCCTTACTAAGCTAGTAAGCTTGCCTGTATGCACTTTGGGTCAGGTCATTTCAAATCCACAACGTGCATCCTAATTTTACACATCCTAACAAAACAAACCACATTTAAATTCAACTACTGTCACGAAATATTTACTTTTTAGCAATCTTCCTTTTCCAAAAGAAAAGCAGTTTGTTAGAAAGTTTTTCAACTACCTCTTGAAAGCTGAACTTTGCTCTCCAGGGAGTTGGAATGACTGACACAAATTGTCAGCTTGCCCAGTGAATGTGAGTGAATTCAACATTCATTGAAATCAGGAGCAGATATCACCAGCTCCATCTGGATTTAGTTCAGGGCTGCAGTTAGATGTTCACTACAGAAAGAGCAGTGTCACTATCAGATATTCCTGCCCTGGGGCTGCTTGTTGCAACCCCACAGCTCAGTTGGTGGAAAAGTTCATGTGACTGTTTACCATCTGCTTCAGTGCAAAGTCAGCTGGCTTAATTCAAAGAGCCCTTATTGTCAGCCAGAGGCAAATGCTCCATGGCTGTCTCTGCAGGGCTGTGCCAAAACTACTCATATCAGGCTTGTAACCTGCCTGCAGTTATGTTAATGCAGGAGCCTAACCAAAAGCAGAACACAGTTCTGGGCTACTTGACTTGAGGCAGCATTCTAGTGTGCCATTTCCAAACAACACAGGGCCTGCAGAGTTTTTAAACATACAGACACCTGAATAGGTAAATACTGTGGCAAGAAATCCAATGAGCTGCTGTTACAACTTCAACTGCCAAATCATGCTATATGAGGAGATCTTGTTCCCAGCAGATGTTGCTTAATTAACCAGTGTGTTATCATAGTGTAAAGCAATCCATTCATGCTCGTTTAAGAAGTTCTGCCAAATACACACCATAAAAAAGAAAATTCAAGACAGTTGAAGTCAGAATGGTATTAGCACCAGTCTAATTTTGCAAAGTGGCTGTTCCACATCTAATTACATAAATACAGAAATCAATACCAAAATTGGCATGCACTAGAGAAGAACAGCTGCTCAATCCTGCACACTGTAATGTGATTATTTGTGAAGCATTCAAAAGGCATAGATCTAATCCAGGGTCACCTGTCTAAAGCAGCCGTATTAGATCTGAAAACCTGTCAGTCAGTGGAACTACCACAGTAGCCGAAAAGGAAACGAGCTTCACATAGTGAACTGTGCCTAATGAGGATGCTTTGGAGCATCCTTTTGTCTTGTGGAATTACTGGTACATCATTCCTTCACTTTGTGATGTTTGTATGCTGTACATACGCGTCAGTATTTCTGATGCAGTCTAAAAGTAGCTTTCCCAACCACACTGTCACTCCTGTACCATTTCTGTGTCACAGGTTGTCTGTACATGAAACAGCCAATTGTGTCAAGAGTTTCTCCCTCCATGAGCCTCAGCAGTGGAGTTGGGTCTGGAACTGGTGTTTCTGTGTTTTAACCTTTTTTATCATTGTGCTTCAAACTTACGACAGAGTTAAAATCTTAATAGAAAACGAATTCCAAATGTTTGATTCAGATATCTCTGGTATCTTATGTTTTAATTTACAGAGCCTAAAATTACAGTGAAACGCAAAATGGCATAAAACTACATTTTGAAAAATATCAAAATATAACCTTTGATCATCTGCCTTTTTTTCTCAATTTTCTCTTGGGAAAACTTGTCAAATTCACTAACCTCACAAATATTCATGTTTTGGATAAACTTTCTTGCTGTGAGGAATGTATTTCATGTACAAACTCTAACCAGTTCACTCTTCATGAAGACCAGGTTCAAGAGTACAGTCTGAAAACTAACCCAGGTGAGAACCAAATAACTTCAGTGCTAGGAAATTTTTTCCTTGACTTCACACTTTTCACATATAACAGGGAAGTGAGGATGCATAAATTCCTGAGTTTGTTGTAGCATTGCTCTTGCTTAAGAATGTATTGCACATGGCAATTTACCTTTGTTGGATTTTGGTAGTTCACATGAGCCGCTTCCAACCTTTCGCTTTTTCCTCGGAACAGTTGAATTTCTCCTGTCAAAGGTAATAGGACTGTATTGAGGGAGGCTGTTGAATTTCTTTGCAAATTCTTCTTCCAATTTTGCTAAGCTAAATGGGAAACAAAACCAATCAAATTAAATGTAACTCTGTTTCTGGAGAAAAAAATATATTGTTTAAAAGCATGTGTGAGTATACACACACACACCTGTCTACACAGAGAGAGGGGGGAAAACAGATAAGCACACACACTGTAAACATCAAACTAGCATATGTTAATCCAGCCTTGGAATGAGAATGTACACTCCAGCTTCTGCATTTGTAGCTCAGTACAAATTGATTACTTTAGCTGCATATGTTAAAATTAGAAAAAAAATAATCAATGTCATACTGGTGACATTTAGCTCTGTTTGCTGCACAGATTTGTACAAGAGATTTGTCTGTTCTGTGAGGAGAATGAACAAAGACAGTAAAACCAATAAATAAACCAATAAAATAAATTCACATGAATGTTCTTACACCAGTATGAAAACATTTCAAACCGGAAAAAAAAGGTCCAACTAATCAGTCTTCTGTGAATATTCTGCAACATGATGCTTTGGGGTGGGAATTAGTTTTGTATTTATTCTGGGTGGTTATATTTTCTCCTTTCATATTTTATTTGCTGTGAGATGAAAAATGCAACTAGCTCATGCTTCCATGAAGCCCAACATGCCTCCGACTTCAGCCCAATCTGAATGACTGTCACTAGACTGCCTACAACTCAAGAAATCCACAGACGTGGTATTACTGTTTCTAATAACCAGATGAAAACAAAGCACTTGAGCAGGATGACTATGTTGGCTTGCATAAGCACTCTGTTCCAGCAAATTTTTGCAGCCAGGAAGGAGTATGAACTGTGTTTTAGCACAGGGTGGTGTGCACAGCTAGGCAGGCTATAAATAGCACTGCCAATGACAGGGGAACAATGACATTTTCTAATTGTTTTTAATTCTCTTTGCTATGAAAAACCTCAACTTGAATAAAGTCTGAATGACTGTTGGAGGGACAGCCCTTACACACTTGAAGTGTCACAAGAAACATGGTGCTTCTCTCTGCTCTCCAAAGCAGCACTTCAAACAAATTGCATTCTGAAAGCTTTGGTACACAGAGTGATACTTCATTTTGTCTCTGTAATCATTACTTCTTTCAGCAAACAAACTTCCATCTTAAAATACAGCCTTGGCTCTTGGCAGACTCGGTGCATGGTGAGGTTTTTGTTTGTGTGTGTACATGTATATTTTGGTTTGGTTTTAAATCACAAAGATATCTGACATTAGTGGTGCTTGCTACTGCTACCTTTCTCCTCCATGTGGATTTTTCCTGACAACCTCAAAACCAGCTGATTTTCTGCTCTGACAGCTGTCATGCAGTTCCACCCTCTGCCTCATCTCCTCTCCCACTGTCGGTTCCCACCTGCCTCAGCTCCTGCCCCAAGGGCACATGAGGGGCTGCAGCTCTAATTGGAAAGGCCCAACCTCATCTGACAGCAGATCCTGGCTTGTAATTCATAGCTTGTGCGACACAGAGGCAGTGGGGAGCGGTGCTATTGCTATGCCAGTGATTAATTATTTAAAAAACCCCCAAAAATCGTTCACGTTGTCATGAATTTTCAGAGCATCTCACAAGCCTGGTTAGATGCATGTAGCTGAGCTGAGGTCTTCACGCCGTCCAGCCCAGTCCTGCCAGGAGATACATGCAGGTACAGCACTGCTCGGCAAAGGAGAGGGCTGCACACGGAGGAAGCACACCTGACCCGGACCATCAGGGAAACGCAGGCAACTGCTGACGGAGGAGGTGAGAGGACAGGGGGAGAATGACACAGGTCTGAAGGGCTTAGGACCCTTTCACCTACACACACAAAATGAGGCTGAAATGTCATGCTGAAGGGAGCAGAAAGAGTTAAGTGGAGCAGGTAGAGGTAAAACCGGCTCTTAAGTAGCCAGAAGATCAGGTAATGGAATGAACAGGGATAATGGACACCTTCTCCAGCACTTATGCTTTACAAAGTCCCCATTCTGCTTTTACAGAGTTCACTAAATAATATTCATTATTTATTCATGCAACTGAATAAAGATGAGAGATTGGCAAATATGTATTTCCCCATCTAGCCAGCTAATGAGGGTAGAACAGTGCTTGTTGAATGAATTAATTATTTAGACAATTTTCCTAGTTACTTTGAATAAATAATTTACACCTACTTTTTTTTTTTTTCCGGTAAGACGCAACCAGTTTTCACACCATTATGTGTGAAAAGTTTTCGATCGTTCAATTTAAACTTAAAAATATTTACAAAACTAATTCAAAGCACTAAAGAGGTAAGATGCTCTATTAATTTTTCTTGACTATTCCGAGCAAACAAGACTCGGAGGTTTTCATCGATTTAATATCTTTGCTAAAAGTGAGCTGCAGCTAAATTTCACATGGAGTAGGTTACAAAAAAGGCTACTTCAAACCTGCAAAAAGATACATATCATTTTAAGCATGAAGTAGGGAAAATCTACTCCTTTTTAATTAATTTTCACATCTTCAAGAATTTGCAAGTAGGTATGAACGGCTACACAGATTTTAACTACTGTGCCGGAGGTTAAATAAGTCTGTAATACCCTGACAAAAATCATTACTCGTATACTAGAAAAGGAATATGTGCAGCCTTGCTGAATTTTAATGCATCCATACTCATTAATTATTTTTAAGATATATTTAACAGCTTCATGGTGTACATAAACAGTTTAAATATCTTTTCTCTACAGTGGAAAAATGACATATTTATCATAATTATTTGTCAATATAAGAACATTGTTTACTACTCCTCTGTAAGCAATCTCTTAAAGCAGGCAAAGAGATCTATTTTTTCTAGTCTAATTTGATTTGTGACTTAACACCTACACAGAACTTTAAATACTGCTTGTGAAACGCCTTGAAAACATAAGCAATCCTCTTCACCACTTTTTTGAGCAGGTAAATGTACTGTGTGGTTTATTCAGAACTGAGCAAAATAACATCACTCACGTTCATTTACAGTGGTGTAAACCAGGAAAGATCTCAAAGGAATTACTTTGCTACATAAAAACCCCAGGTATCCAAAGTATGACTCAGCCCAACAGGGTTTATAATTTTCAGGAATGCTGTCTAATTGTGATTATTTGGGTGTTGGATGCAGTTCACTTGGCTGCAGTGACGAGGACTCACTCTTAAATCACTAGGCTGACCTAACTAAAACTCTGAACAGTGTTAAACCACGACTTACCCAAAAACAAACTCTTCCTTTGGCTTAGTCTTTTTCAGCTTTTTGTTCCCACTTGTCCCACTTGGGGAAAAGGCCCAGATTTCTTCATTCCAGCATCCTTCATGATCTGAGGAGTTGCCTTTTCCTGAGCTTCTTTTTCCTGTGACGAAGGCAGAAAATTTTTTCTCATCTTTAAAAAAATGTGCCAAAACAAACTGGGCTCAGAGAAGACTGTGTACCCATTCAGTACTGCAACTTATGATGCTTGACCTTCTCGAAGGCAGTTACAAAACATCTTTTATTTTAAACTGTGCAGTGATGATATCGGCAACTATTCGGCATCCCGTCCCTATCCTTCCCCATCCTGCCTCTAAAGCCAGGATCTCTTGAGGTATAAAGGAGGAGAAAGAGATGAGAAGTGGTAATAAACTTCCCTAAATTACAAACATCTTTTTTCTTTTCTGACTGTTCTAATTGCATATATAAATCTACTGGTCAGAAAAATAAATTTCAAGACATCTCACTGAAAGCTTCCAGAAATTATCTCAAATTTATCTTTCCAAAAGGTAAAGGCTTCTCGCTCACTGCCTACAGCAAAACTAGCAACCAAAGCAAAATAAGAGTACATTTGCTTCTTGTAGGGTTGAGAACTATGCTCACAACCACAGGAGTTGTTTATATAGAAACAAGGTAATTGCCCAGGTTACACACATCACAAGCCCTGCATACATTTATCAGCAAGCTGACAAATTAACCAACAAAGCCTCCAGTCAAGAAATTAAATCTCAGGTCATGAAAGACAAAAAGGGAGAGGTTAAGTTTGTAAGTAGGAACACAGATGGCAAAACTTCAATAGATCTGCCCTGGATTATGGAGTCCACCCCTCCACCTGTCCCCAGCATCTCAGGTGACCAGACACAACTCCCATCACACACTGCTAAAACTCCAGCTTAAACATGAAACTTTCACTTCTCCTCCCACTCCAGGCAGGCTTTTGCAATTCATGATGTAAAACACTCAAAGACACCCACCTCTGTCCACATTAGCGCGCAGAGATGTGAGCATGCCCTCTGACACCAGAGTTTTATAAAGAGCACCTTTGCAAGATCTCTCTGATTTCCTGGAGCCACAGGTTTCTATCTTTTTAACACAGTCACTGTCCTCAGTTTTGACCTGTTCTGGTAAGCTTTGGGGTACCACCTCCTCTGTTGGCGTCAGGGGTTCCACTTTAACGTTATCAGAAGCCTCACATGGTACTTCCTTGCTGGCTGCAATACTAAGGAAATCGGGAGGCTTTGATTCTTTGGTGGTCTCCATCGGTTTCTCCTTTGATGTTTTCTTCTCTTTCGATTTCACTTTTTTCTTTGGTGATTTTGTATCCAACATGCTTCCCTTCACACTTGAGACAGGGCGGGTTTTTTTGCGGGGAGTATCCGTGAGTCTCTCAGCCCCCCAGTCCCCCTTTGCAACAGCTTCAATCGTGTACATTACACTTTCAATGTCCGACTCGGAGGACTGCCTTTTTTTACAAGATTTCTTGGGGGTGGATTTTTCGTTCGTGTGCCGGTCCAACTTATTTTTTTTCTTTTTCTTCTTTATTTTTTCCGGCTTTAGCCCAAGGATATTCATGTCAGCCAGGAAAAGTTCTGGAGAACAGCACATGTGATCCTTTGTATTATCCTTTCTGTCAAAGGGACTGTTTTCCATTGCAAGACTAGTAAAATCTCTGCATTTTGCAGTTTCTGATTCCTCAGTTTTTGTTTCATCCCGGTTTTGACTTTTCTCTATCTCTGATTGTTCTACTTTTCCTTTACAGGAGTCTTTTACTGTTGTTTTCTCCAGTTCTACTTCCATTTCCTCTGAAACTTCCCCTCCCAGATCTTCCAGTGCTTCCACTTTTGTTTTCCCAGGTTCTTTCACTTTTACTCCTTCTGAAGCAAGGCACATCTAAAACAAGTTAAAAACAGGCCCCATGAAACAACACATCAGCTGTTAACACTACTTACATTAACAGGAGCATTAAACAGGGAAGCCCCCTGGCATTTTAGTTCAGGAAAGCAAACTGCAAAAGGACAGTACTGAAAAACGTGCTGAAGCCCTATTGACACTGATGCAATGTGATGATGGCTTAAGTGCTAGAATAAGGCTGGTGGGTTCTACTGCTCTAACACAAAAAGACTCCAGCTGATCTCAGTGGTGTTTCTACAATCTTTAAGGGTCTTTTACATAATCTGGAAACCCACTGCTAGCCTGATTTTCAGAATACCCTAAGTACAACAGCACAGTAGAGTTATCTCTGACTATTGCCATGGTTACTTGAAATCTCACATCCGTTCCCCCTTCAACTCTCCAATGTCCCTAATACAATTCCTTCCTCCATTTTCCAAGTGGTCCTGAGGGAGGGAGGGGAAAAAAGTTCATTGAATCTCAGTAATCGAGATTATTTTCTTTTACTTGATTGTGTGAAGTAATTTGGGAGGTTGTACAAAAGCCTTCCTTTCTTCTCACGTCACAGACTTATTTTGCAAGGAACTGCAAAGCAGCAGTGGTTGCCATGGTTATCTTCTCCTGGATTTCCACTAATGGAAACCAAAATCCTCATACTGTCTGAGGAACACTGATATTCAAGAAAAGAGCTGTAAAAAGGTCCTCAAACTGCCATGTTCCTACTGTACTGACTTGGGAGATTCTCTTTGTTTTGGATCACCTGTAAGCTATGCTGACATTGCTACAGAGGGTAGTCCTTCACAGCACCAACCAGTTTGCCTTTGGGAAGACATGTCTTCTTGTTACTCTCCCCTCTCAAAGCCCTCAAGCTGAATTCCCAGTGCTATTTTGTTTTGGAAGCAAATGTCAACTAGTCACCTGGAGCAAAAACAGATGGAAGAGACTTTCTTTGAAGCAAACATCAGAAGTTTCCCACAGATGAGCCCACAGGCCATGTGGTCAATATGGATGTACCTCCTCCAGATCAGTGGGCTCTCTTTAGGTCAATTTTAGATTTTAGACTTCTCCTTGCAAAGTAAAAAAATCACCTACACCAACCAATATATATGAGCATAACAGTGATAAAATTTTGCAGTAAGTTTCCAAAACTCTTGCTGCACAGGGTGGAAATTAATGATCTGGTTCAGATCAAGCCGGGCTGAGCACTGCAAAACGCCAGAGCTCAGGTAGCACACAGTGTCAATTAGGAAGCAGGTTAAATTATGCAAAGGAAAACCCCACAACCATGCTGATATGGGTTCTTAGTACCAAGGTGCTTCTGTGACTTTTTTACTACACTGCAATATAAGCACAGCTGGTGATTTCCAAAATCTAAAGATCAATCTTTAAAATGCAGCTCATTGGACTAATAATATTTTGTCAATTCAACATACACATTTGCTTTTTCTGCAGTAGCCAGTAGTACAGAGCTATGCATGTGGCTACAAAAAGATGACTTCTGTTTTGTGAGCTGTAAACAAACTTGTAATTAAACAGTCTTTAAGATTCGGAAAGCTCAAAAGAAAAAAGTTTAGAAACAAAAGACATGCAAAATTTCAGTAAGATGCCATTGGTTTGAACTGCTCCCAGAAGGAAGATCTGCTGAGGGTATCATAGCAGAGTTTCTGTAGAAGTTGCTGAGCTGTTAATTCCCCACTTGAAAAAAACAGTGGGCACAAAAAGCAAAAGTAAATGAGAACAGCTTATGACCTTTAAAAGGAATTTGTAATGGCAATGCCCTAACTCAAGTAAGAGAGTAATCCAGCCCTCTCTCTCAACTATCTGTGATCCTCAGCCAAATCAGTCAAAACCCAAACCCTAAACCAAGAAACTGAATCAAATTCAATGGCGATTGGAAAATCCCTTTGCCACCAGGAAGTCGTGGTATTGGTCAGCTGCAGCAGACTCTTAGAAACTTTCTCTACATTGATGGCTAGTCTGCGGAAATCCTGACTTGTGGCACCTGAGCCATAATGTATGTTTCTATAAGCAGCAGTGTAATTATAACTGTAGCACTGTTTTGCCTTCCAGACTTCAGTAATCAAAAGCATTAACTTCTCCATCCCACTGCACCTGCAGTAATTAGTCACCAGTGTTTCAGTATTACCTCTGCCAGCTGAAATAATGCTGATGTTCCGCACTGTTTTGTTAAATCAGAAGGCCCTGAATGGGATGTACTTGAAGAAATCTATGGAGAAAAAAAACAAACACAAATAAAACATTCTTCTACCAGCACAATTCTTTTACGTTTACAACACAGCTTTTGAACGGACTGCCCCTCCCTCTTCCCAAAATTCATTCATAAGATTACATATTGAAAAAGAAGTGCAGACCTGTGCATGCTGTTATAAAAATAAAACCCTGCTCCACCACTGCTCTGGTGGATAATACCACTGTACACTAAAAGGTATTTGCAGATTTGGGGTTCTTCTTGTCAGGACACCCTTTGAAGAGCAGGATGAACTGAAGCACATGCTCTCTCACACATGAACAGACTCCAGCACTAAGCACCAATTTACACCAGCATACAACCCAGCTGGTGGTGTTTCTGAAGGCTCATTTGATTGTAAAATCATTTCACTATCATAGGTTAAGAAGGCTACTCCTTTCAGACTATGGCATTACCTGCTGCTGTCCTACAGGACTCATATAAAAGAGATCCTATGACACCAAAATGAAGAGCCCTCAAGCCTTTGGTAACCTCTAGTACTCCTCAGTCATGCAAGCTGTCATGCAAGCAGATAGCTGATTATCCTCCAGAATCTTTTTCTTGTATCAGGTTGTGATCCTCATGAATACTTTTGAGTGTTTCGTATCAGTTTTGAGTTAGGTGCAAAGAAATTATCTTTTTCTAATCAAATTAAAAGTATGAGTTTCAGGATTGGCCATTAGTATCAACAAAATATTGTATCTTTAAGGACATACTCCATCATCTCTGATCAGGCTTGCAGGTTTCTTACACTTGCTTCCTTAGAAAGCGTAAGAAAGTGAAGTTATAAGGGACTGCAGAACTATAGCGTTTACACCCTTTCAGCTCTCCCTATTCCCCAAACTCAGTGTTCATTGCTCTGAACCAACACGGGCCCACAAAGTCAACTTTGCAGAATTCAGCCCATCATTGCTATGAAGCAAATAAACAAAATCAAATGCTGTCTCTACATCTCCTGAAAGCTGCAACTCTTCACAGCATCTCCCAAGCTCTGACCATTACAGTTCAGTTCTTCAAATGTTGCTTATAACCAAGTGTTAGTGCTCTGCAGCAGAAGTGGCCTCCTTGCCTTGTGGAGGTGATGCTCAACCCCACCACTGACTCCCTTCACTCTCATGCCTCCACACTGAAGGCTAAAGACAGAGCCAGCATTTACACACAGCAAGAGATGCTGCAGAGCTGATCAGCAACTGCCTCCTAGGCCTCAGACTGCAGAGTGGAAACTTCGAAATCCTCAGGATTTTTTAGGAAATAACCCACTTCTGCATTTTATTTTAATCGCCATCTGTGACATACTGAGAAACACCAAAAAGGAAGGCAAAGAGGGGTAAAAAATAAAAGAAAACTGGTTAATCCACACAGCAGAGAGATGAAGGAGGAGCAGAGCATCCTGTGTGCTGAAGAAGACAGGCTCCCATACACCATGCACTTGCCATGCCAGCAGCATGGAGACAGCAGTCCAGTCCCCTCCAGTGCACAGCACCCACAGTTTGGAGTTACAGTGGCATAGCACAGCTGTCTGCCAAATCAACTTGCAAACCTAAGACACCCTCAAGGTGATAGAGAACACGCTTTATTTGGGATGCTCCAAACCAGCTTTCCTGAACTACTATCTGAAAACTTAAGCTGAATGTCTCTTACATTTTATTTATCCAATTATAATCCAACATTAGAGATCTTCAAAACTGGGGGGGGAGGGCGGAGAAGAAAAAAAAGAAGAAAAAAATCAAAAGCACTAAGGTCCTTCCAGAGCTAAAGACAAGGAGGATGTGCTTAGCACATCTGCCATGCTTTTCTCTGTTCGAACCAGAGCCTTTAACATTCATTTTTTTGTATTAAATTAGGCTTGCAGGAATCCATCTGAGCAATCACTGAGAGATCACATGGACCTGTCCAACATACACACGTCATGCTGCCAGACTTAGCTTCACTTTTTCTGCCACCTGCAGTACAAACTGTGCACTCCTGTGGACAAGCACCTGTCCCTCCCCTAAATCAGGGCTTCACAGTCGCATCACAACTTCCAATGCTGACTTCCAAAAATCAGGCTGCACTCAACAAAAGCCTTACTCCAGAACAGCACTACTCATAGCCTGCTGCTGTCCTGTAAGAGGATACCTCAAAAACCTCTGGTGTCCCTGACTAAATATTATCTGCCCTTCTGCTGTCCCAGGGCTCCACCAGCCAAATACCCTTATGGATCACTGATCACAGTTAGGTGTAATCACCCTTGCACAGGCACTGCTGACAACATCGCACATACTCACAAACTCTACTACTGCCAGGGACTGCCTGCATGGTAAGGCTGGTTTTCTTCCACTCCTTTAAGTTCCTATAAAGTCAGATAGTTGCATCACTATCCACAGAACAAAGCACGAAACACTTCTATTTCACTGCTTCCAATCTCTGCCTTTTTTTTCCTGAGAGGGACTGACCTCTCCAGTAAGAATATATGGCTGGATGTCACTAGACAGGACCCAGAAAAACACTTTACTCACTGAAATAGGATGTGGGTTTGAAATAAAAAAAAAACCAACAGAAAACAAGCAAAAAAAAAAAAAAGTGTACAAATAACTCGGTTCCATATTCCCTTATTTACCCGGAATACAGCATGTATCTTCATCTTTCAATCATCATGAAGAATAGTATTTGCACATCAAGCCTCAAAGGTTTTTGAGTGAATCATCCATATCAAAGAGGAGACCTCTACAAGGTTATATTTTAAGACTCACAGAGAATTTCTAGGACTTTTGGGAAACCTGACCCAGCATTCTTGATTACCACTGACAGCTGCCAATTTCAGAACTTAACACACTGCATCAACTTCCAACTCTTCACACAGATTTCTGGTGACCTCAAAGTCTACTTTTCTTTTCTTATTCTCAATCCCCGATTAAGCAACGCACCTTCCAGTCCTGATAACCAAACCTTTACTTTTTTAATCCTGGTATCCAACTCCTCATTAAAAAGAATGCTACTATCTCTTGTCTTTGCCATTCTCCTGTGCACTGTTTTTACTATAGTTATAAAGCCACTTTTTCTAAAGGAAGTGTAACTTTTTCTGTGCTGTCTCCAAGAAACTATGCACATTGTACATAAAGGTGTATAAAAAACCCCTGTGTCCCTGGGGCCATTGCCACTGCCTAATTCTCCTGCTATTTCATTATTTACTTATCTATGTTTCTGGAAATACCAAATTTGTTCTAGAGCAAATCTTACGCATAGTTTTTTTTGGGAAAACATACACACATCTTCCCATAGTGATGCTACTGAGTATCGCTTTACCTCTGCCAACTGGAAGAGTGCCGACTTCCCACAGTGCTTTACTGGCTCAGGACTTGGCAACTGGGAAGTATTTGATGAGATCTAGGTTACAAATCAACAGAAGAGAAAATATTTCAGTGGCACACAGGAAAGACAGAAAGGAAGGGAGAAAAAGAGTGAAAAATGAAGGGGTTAGTTAAATCAGTCACTTTTACATCCTTCTGGCAAAAGGCCCTACTTCAGATAGACAATCCCATCCAAGAAACACTTATCAGGTATTTAGAAGACAGTGCAATACAAGCAAACCCAGCATTTCTTCCACAGATTAGGCTCATGGATACTCAATCTATGTTTGTACTGTCCACAGCTAATATTCTATCATGCTGCGAGTTTTATGTGTGTTTTATGTGACTAAGTGAAAAAGATATACCTGCTGCTTAAAAACATGAACTGTGGTGGTCAAGGTTAAATGAAATTCTCCTGGAAAGTCTGAGCAGTATTTCCCATTTAGCCAGACACAGAAGAGGACCATCTGTCCTCACAGGTACTGCTTGTTTCACTTTCTTTAGTTAGAAAAAGGAAATAAGATCTTATGTCTGGAGATCAAATCTAGCCTTCCAAATAGCTGTCGGTGTACCACCACTAGCCCTGAGTAAATAACTACTGCCACAGCTCAGGGAATTGCTTTTATAGAAAGATTTCTTCAGACATGCTTCCAAATGCAGCATTATGATTTCGCCAATGCAAGAATTAATCATTATTTATCAGATTTGACCTTTTTTGGCATGGCATTACATGGCAGTATTTGAGCTGGAAGCCTTGGAAAGCCTTGGGGCAAGATCACCAGTATGTCCATGGAATCTGCCTCGTCACAAAAATTACACTTAGGATCGTGACTGGGCAGATAGTGACAGGACAAGGGGCAATGGTTTTGAACTGAAACAGGACAGCTGATGTTAGGAAGAAATTCTTTTCTCAGAGGATGGTGAGGCACTGGAACAAGTTGCCCAGGGAGGTTGCAGATGGCCCATCCCTGCAAGTATTCAGGGCCAGGTTGGATGGAGCCCTGAGCAATGTGGTCTAGTGGAAGGTGTCCCTAACAATGGCAAGGGGTGGAATGAGATGGGCTTTAAGGACCCTTCCAATACAAACCATTCTATGGTTCTATGATCTTTCAGATGCAAAAATCATCAACTTTGCCTTTTGCCTTATATTAAATTCTTTCTTTTGAACTAAATTATTTGAAGAATTAACCTTTCAATTGTCAAAGAGATTTATTACACTCCCCACCCATCCCCCTCCCCAAAATCCAGGACATCCATTTCACTTCAAGCTATTTAAAATACAGTGAATAATACCCAAATGTGCACTAACAATAATTTTTAATATTAAACTAAAATAATTCAACATTCTAGTTTTGCTTTGAGACTGTTCAGTGAACCTGCTCAGGTTCCCACTGGACTAAGTGATCTTGTACACTGCACTTTGCAGGAAGAAGGTCTCAACTTTTTAATCTTTCTACCATAATACATTCTCACCTCTTAATGATTTTTTTCAGCACAATATCAATGACAGAAAAGGAACAGAATAACACCCACACACTGAAGCATAGGTTGAGAACATACAGGCATGTCTTGCCTCCTCATGCACTAAGTGAGGACAGAGTAAACAAATTTTGACAAGACAATAGGTGCTCCTAACAAAATGCGAGATCCTTGTAGCACTAATAGAAAGAGAGGAAGCCGAAAATTTACTTCAGTGCCAAAAAAAAAAAAAGAATTCAGAGTTAAGAAAACAAACTGCAAGTGACATAAACGTGTAACTCATTCTGCTGAAGTTGCTGGCCAAACATCAGAAGGAAGAGGATGGTTGATCAATCAACTGTCAGGGAGATTACAGATCCCATCTCTGTTTTAACAACATCTTCCAGCTTTAATTAGAATAATCAGAACCTGCAGTACTATAACCACAAATAGCCCCTTGTTATGTAGAGGTTTAAGTTGGGGGATCATTAGAATCAAGTTACTATCTTTTATTACAGTGCAGGTATCATTTTAGCTACTGCATTATATTTTAGTTTGCATAAGAAGCATGTGCCATGGCACTGCTTTTTCATTTCCCTCCTAGAATAGGCATTGCACTTCAACACAAACATTTAATAATTTCAGCATATGGGCAAATGGCAAATACATTTGTCTTTATCTGGGAAGATTACAGCTTTCCCTATGGGAAAGCTGGAAGAGAAGACACTGATTAGTTCTTACACTCACCATTTCAAGGCATTTTGACCTAAAGTTTTGGATTCAAATCTTCTGTTTAGTACAGAAATAAACAGAAAGGACTGCCTGCAAGCCTTCTCAAAGTGAGTATGGGAGAATGCAGAAGGGACAAAATCATCCCCAAGCAAAATTGAAGCTGCTAAAAGCAAAGAGTTTTGTGGGTTTGGATTAATTTTGTTTTTAAGATGGCTGAACTAGCAATTTTTCTGCTTCCACTCCTGGAAGGCTTTTCTTTGTTTAATAACAGCTGAGAGTTTAGCTAAGTAAATCCAAGAGGTACTCTTGTTTCCTCTCAACGAAGCAATTGTCACCATCTGTTCACGTTTGCCAAACACACATACAGTAAGACCAAGAGAGCAAGGGGTCCCATCTGCTCTGCTTCCCTCACATGGCAAGGAGGATGACAGCGACCAGCCCATGTGAGCAGACAGCTTGCAAACAGCCACCACGCCAGGGAACACAGCTCATGGCTCAGCAATCACTGGCCTATATAATGGCTTTCCATAAAGGTACAAATGAGCAGGACAGTAGTAGGGCCAAGTATTTGCAAGATCAGAGCAGCATGAGAAAGCTGAAAGTGTAACTTGGCAACACTCCAAACTTCAAGAAAACTCTTAGGAGGATGTCACATCACCTTTGAAGACCTCCAAGGCACTTGCCTGCACATGCACAAGACTCAGTAAAATCTTGCTCCCAGGATTTTCATCATCTGTTGTGGCAAGTCACTGGGCAGGTCTCATTAGCCATATCCTGAACAGCTTTAATTGACAACTATAGCACTTGGGACAGACAACCAGATGAAAGACTAACTAAGGCTGTAAAGACAAAAAGAATTCCACCTACTCTACATAAATCGAGTTATTTCTGAGTGACAGGGGACTTGTACTCTGGGGGTAAAGGTGTCCATTTTAAATGACAAATCCACTCAATGGGATCACTGTCTTCACAAAGAGGCACTCTTACTCACCCGTCTGCAAAGGCGGTGAAGAGAAAGGGAACATATGAGGAACACACAGCCAGAACCAAAACTGAGCTGGGATGGCTGCCAGAAGTCTCCAGGCACATCAGACCACAGCACACTTTACATTTCTTCACAGGTCTAGTGAACCACTTCTTGGCTAGTGGTTAAATAACTGCTTTCTCTCCCTCTCTTTTTTCTTTTGTAGCACTGTACATTGCTGACAGCAGCCCCACTGCAAATCGCTTGCCATAATTTAGCTTACTAAATGCAGTAATGCATTCATATAGACAGGACCCAGTAAGAAGTGGAACAGTAAGGAACAGGGACTTTTGCCAAACTTGACAAAGACAGCCTGTGCAAATGAAAGTCCTTATATTTGATCGAGCACAAGCAGCTTTAATAGCGGGGGAGAAAGCTTAAAGAGGTTCTGTAATATGCTCAATACCTTCCCCTGGAACAACCTAAATGAAATCAGGCTGTAAGCTTAGAAAAATGCCATTTCTCTACTGCTATAGATAAAACATCATGTTCATCTGCCACTGAGGTTTTACAGGAGGAATAACCATAGCCAACAATGTCGGGTGTTTTTGTTCTCTTTTCCAGATTTCTGTCCTTTATTTCTAGCCACAGAAAAAACCAAACCCCTCCAGATTACACACACATTTAAATACTTTTATAAGAAAAAGAGATTAACTCTGACTCTAAAACTGTCCTCAGCAAATTGTAATGAACTTTCTAAGCACCTCTTCCACCTAACATTTTATGATTCATACATGCACTCTAATGTGCAAAATGAGCTGGCCCAGCATGGTGGCATTCAACTCAAAGCACTGTCACATTCGTAAGACAATTTTCAGGTTTGTTATTTTGTTGCTTGTTGTTTGTTCAATCAGAGATTTTACGTTCTGTGAAATTTTGAAAGTATGGCTAAACCACGTTTTACATGATAATTTAAGAATGTTGCACTAAATGCAATACATACCCTGTTCAACCCTGCAGATATCCAAACTTGGTGTTAATTAAAATGTAACATGGCTAGTATTTTTATACTAAGTTAGCAGATTCACTTATGCAATATTTTGCAATAAAATTCACAAGAAATGTTTTCCAGCATATACCTCTTAACTTGTTTTAAAAGGCTGGCTTCAGCACATATCTTCACCCTGCTCAATTCCACTAATTTTTTCAAAAGATTCCAAATTAACTCTGTAACTTTCAAAAAAAAGGTGGTACATATGAAAACACCTTCATGATCAGAGAGATTAACTCTAGTGTATCTTTCACGGTGGTGTTTGTAGTCAGGCATTTTATGGCATCTGGATCAGTAAACTGTTTTTTCTTCATTGGGCCTCCTAAAAAAAACACCAAGGCCCATTCTAGCTAAGCTAAAAACACGAAGTGCACATTAGCTCAACATTTCACTGAAGGAAGCATGTTGTATGTAGCCAAACCTCTGTAAACACACAGAATAGCAAACAGTGTATCTTTTAATCCCATTATGCTCCTCTGCAATAGCGTCAGCTCCAATCCCAGACTTCTCCGAGACAAACTGAATATACCTGTACCAAAACTGATTCTGCAAGAAGTACCAGACTCCCCCAAATGGGCAAGAAGAGTATATGTGTGGAAACTCAGTTCACAGAGAAACATTCAATACATGGGCAAAGAAATTCTTAAAAGCAATGTTTAATGAACTCCAAATCTTCAATATTCGGAGGACAGTGGATAGCTTATATACTTATGGATAATTTATAGGTTTGATAAGTCACCACCTAACGATGCTGTTAAATTTTCTTGTAGCTGTTGTGATAAGCTTCCTTTGACCTGCAAAGATTCTTCACATGATCCTGCCTCTAGGGCAGTTGCTATTTTGCACTGCTGCAGCCTCTTCCACAGGCAGTGCTCAGTGTAATTTCAGAATGTCTTTTAATTGTTGTTTTCCTAGACGTAAATTAAAAAGCCATTTGGAAAACATGTCTGCAGTGATTCTTTGGTATGGAAAGCTAAGTAATGTTCACAAGCCCAGTATCTCTCGTATATGCTACAGCTGGTACAACTGGCCAACATCTTGTCCATTCCACCCAGGATTTTCTTAACACAATGGTGAAGCAGATAAACATCTACTGATGAGAATCCCTTGTAAAACAGGGTGCTTAGGCATTCAGTGACAACTCTTACCAGTTCCTTGCTTCCTCCCATCCTCCCCCACCGTATTCAGCCATTATACCTCAGCAAACTGAAACAATGCGGACTCCTCCGTTTGTTTTACTGCCCCAGGGACTCCAGGCTGTGATGTGTTTGAAGAGATCTGTCAGGAAAACAATTACGCTTGTATTACCTAACTCCTCAGTTTCAGTATCAAACTTCAACAGGTTAAATTTCTGATCCATCATACACAAAGACTCCTCAAACCCAAGAGCATGCAAATGAGCCCCAGCATACCTATACAAGAATCTGCTTTCCATGAGGCAAGTAAATGGGTGATCTGTGAAATGGTAATCTTAAATTATTTTTCACAAGGAAAATCTTTCCTAGGATCAACAAAACAGGCTTTTTTAAAGGGTTTTTATTTGCTGGTTGATATGTCAAAGGAGGGTTAGCAACAAAAACTTAACACTATATTGTATTTCACAGGTCAGTGAAAGACCTGAGACTGCAGAATGGTGGCGATGACAGAGCACAGATTGCTACTTTGCACAGAAGGTTAAGTGTGGACAAGGACACAATGTGCAGGTATTTTGACATACCAGATCTATCCCAGACACCAAGGTAACTCCATTTCATGCTGGTTAACTTGTGCCAATTAGTTTTGTTGCAAATGACACCTCTGATTAATGTTAGGCCTTGGTACAAGTACTAATTATTTTGCCATTGACACACATACCTGCAATGGACTGGTTAGGTGCACCCTCACTACTGGTTTTTTAACATCCTCAAAAAGTAAGACTAGCTAATATGCATTGCTAATTCCTGATCATCAGTAAGGTACTTCTAAACCACGTGTTTCAGCGGTGCACTTGAGCTTCTTTCCTGGCACCCACTGAAATTTTTCTTCAATGGGTAAAGAAACGCCACAAGCCCTTACCAAGAGCTTATCTGGCAGCACACAACACAATTCCTGCCTACTACCACGTGGATCTGGCACTTCCCTGCTTCAGCACTGTACAATGAACTGAAACAATTAGGCGAGCTGGTATTTGTCTTACTCTTTAAAAGATTCAGCCGTGAAATTCAAGAAACAGACCATTATCAAGAAGAACTATACAATGTATGACACTGCTCTACTGACAGTGTAAGTGTGCAAAGCATCTCAGAAATACTGAAAGATGGATGCTGACTCATTACCGTAGAAGTGTCATAAGTGACACTGGAATTAACCAATTCTAAGAAGCTTCTAAGTATTGCTTTTTATTGCTGGCACACCAGCCCTTTCCTCTTCTTAATAAGAAAAGCCAGCAGGCTGTTTAAGAGCCTAATTACAGGTTATTTACTTAATTCTGGCCATTACCTTTAATCAGTAATAAAGGATCAGTGCTCCAATTTATTTCTAATAAATTTTGAAAGCCTCAGATCTTAAATTGGAACTTAAGGTCTTGTGCATTAATGTTAAAACAAGCAAACAAAATTATCATATTTTCTGTGTGCTAGGATTGCAATGTATCTGGTCCATAAATGACGACATCTAGGCAGGAGTATGAAGGTGCACATGTCAATGAGTATTAAAGGTAAGAGAGTCAGAGTTACAGCTGGTGTGGATACAGATGATAAAAAGAAGCCCCTGCTACGACAAAATTTCTTTCTGTATGCAGTTAAACACCACCCAATGTCCTGTACAATAAATATTTATGCAGCTAAATACTTCTACGTCGCTTGATTATGACTATTTCAAAAGTTGGAACGACCCAAACAAGTAATGCAGATGGCCAGGATTCCTTGCAGTCCTATTTTTTTTGTGTCATTTATATTAATGAAACCCACTAACACCTGGCTGAAGCAGTGTACACTTCAAAGAAAAAAACCCAAAACATCACCACACCACAGTTGCACTTCTAGCAATAAGTGGAATATGCTGACAAAAATATTATACATTGCAAAGTTAAAGCATAGTTGCATAGAGCTATTTGGTGGTCATAGTATAGAAGAAAATTTTGGAAATTTCAGAACTACAGAAGCTGATGACTAAAGCCACCACAATAGATTAGAAACACAATGTAACATCCAAACACATATCTTAAACCTTTCGTTAATAAAGTTATAGTTTAAAACTCAATGCAGGAATGACGTATCTCTAAATTACAGCTTAGACCACAGCTCCATTATTGCACTAGGGTTTCCACCACGCTCCTAAACACACTCTCTTGCACTCAAGTCTGACCTACCTACCTGAGAAATGATTCAATAGCATAAATCCAAAAAGAAGAAACAAATAAAAGCACAAATTTTATTTAAAGAATTTTGATTTTTCTTTCAGCTGAACATCAGAATCTTCTTAAAAGGAAACACTTAGGAAAAAAAAAAAACCCTCACCTCTGCAAACTGAAACAATGATGACTTCTGACAGGCTTCTGTAGAATTAGTTGCATCAGACTGGCAGGTACTGGAGGAAACCTGAAACAAGGGGTATGCAGAGTAAGACCTCAAAGGTGTTTCTTTCAGGCTAAGAACAACAGTGAGCAAAATAAAATAGAGCATTTAAGAGAAGATGGACAAGCTAATGTTTCACAGTCCTGGAAAGATTAAATCATATTTATAGATGAAAAGATAAGTTTATCACCCACTTTAATGCATTTGAAAATCATCTATGAAGAAAGACTACAAGAAATACCTTTTTTTTTTCCTTTATAATTCTGAACTTGTCAGAATAGTTTTATTGAACAGAATACTAAACGGATTATATTGGGCTACACACACAACTATATTGTAGTGATGATGCTATCAACACTGCTGTATCTGTAGTTTGTACTATCATTCTGAATAAGAAGATTACCTAGAAGGTAAAAAACGTTTTGAAGACACTGAGAGTTGCTAAGTGATAGAAATACTTATTGGAAAAATCATTCCAAATCTTAACAGCATGAAAGTAAGTAGATAAGGGTAGCCCAAGCCTAAAGTTGCTCAAATAATGTACCTAAACATTCATTTTAGGGGTGCTTTTGAGAAGTAGTACAAGAGAGTCATAACACCTGAAATCAAAATCCCCAAAACTTACTGTTCAAAAGCAAAAGCCTTATTTGAATTAACTCTGAGCTTAGCCATACTATTTTTATTAGCCAGAAACGTGTTAATCAAGCCTCATTCTGTAAAGGATGTCTATCAAATATGATACATTCATTAAATATCACATTTGAGTGTGAAAGATCTACATATGTAACTCCTAGGAGTATAAGGTACCTTTAGTATAAAACAAGATGTGTAACATGGCTTTTAAGAAACTGAAGAAAAGGAAGGAGGCTTTGTAAGATTCTAGGAAAAGTAACAGGATGGAAATTTTTTCCCTAACAATTTTTACTTTTTCCATAAAATTTCAGTTTATTTAAAACATGGCAATGCAGATGTGGGGTTTTTTCTTATTTACTACCAAAACAAGTATATCAATAGCTGTTACTGGTGAATGTAAACAAGATATAGCAACCAACTGCACCTTTTGCTGGTAAGCACATACAGCACCACAGAAAATGCAGACCTACATAGCGTGCTGTTTGCACTGCTGCTGCTGTTTGTCTGAGATGCTTAAACACCACAATAGCACCAGTGGTATTTTGTTTCAGGAATCTGCTACACACGCTCCCTTGAAAACACTAAATCTGAGTGTAGCGACTCACAGGCCAAGGGGAACTACACCAATACGACAATTTGCTTGCTTGTTTCTTTCCTGCCATGAAACCAAGTGACTCTTACGATCTATATTTCCATTATATTTATCAAACACTGAGAAAGATGTTTTATCAGTGGAGTATACCAGCCCAAAGGGTTACAAAGAATGTATCTTGGATGCCTGTCTTTTGCTTTTTCAGTGGTTTGTTTCACTGATGTAATGTTTGTTACTGTTTTTTCTCATGTTTCCCTATGATCTGTTTAAAATGTCGGTGCCTCAGCAGTGGTCTGGATTGTTCTGGGAAAGCATCTTGCTGATGTTGAGTGACCCATCTCTGGTGCAAAACATGTAAGGTTGCCGCCTGCATGTTTGAGCACTTATTTGGTTATTTTAGGCCACTTCACTGGTGTGATTCTCCCAGGAATAACCAAATTTGGAGTTGGTTCCCCATACAGCTTAACTTTTCTGCCTTATGCAGCTTAGCTTGCAGTGTCTCCTGAAGCAGTTTGTTCGTACGTGGAGACTTTCCAATGCAAAAGGGCGACTTTGCTTAGGAGAAGCCATGTGAAAACTCCTGTCTCCTAAGGCGGGCACTGCAGGGCCACGCATTCCTGAACTCTGCCCAGCCACCCATACCGAGATCATGGCTCCGCAGCTCCCTCTGCCTATTCAGGGCCATGTCCACTGGAACATGCCTGAGTTGGCACGGCACAAACTAGCTCTGGGTTAGGAGCCATTGATCCACGGACCCCAGGAGCACCATGCTGGAGTGGAGATGCCCTCCCACGGGAGGCTCTCCTGGCTCAGCCCCTGCAACACCAGGGCTGTTCATTCTGTGGTACAGGAACCACTTACTATGGAACACGCGAAGCCCAGTTCTACAGATTTGTGTGTAAAGGACAGATTGCTGGTGCACAGTAACTCACAGGAGATTTTATGGTTGGAACCACTACACTTTTCCTATCACTTCCTCTTATTCTTTAAGAAGTTAATGCTGTTGCCTTTGCTTGACAGAGAACTAATTTGAGCTTGTTTCTTCTACTCTGCTGCTCCGCAAGCACTCTTGACTCGTGGGAAACTTATTATCTCCAGGACTTCTAACCTTTGCCAGGCTGGACCTGATCAAAGCATTAAAATAATTACCAGAGGGAACAGATGCACATATAGTGCCATTTGGTATGTCTCATTTCCTGCTGTAATAAAATGTCCTCAACATCTCATTTCTTCTCCTCTTTCCTCCTCCCAGCTTTCCCTCAAGCTGCACTAAGAGATTTTTCCCTTCTGATTTATACCTTGCACAGACGCAACACAAGCAAGATAACCTTTTGTTTAAAAAAGAAGGAAACCACAAGGATAACACCTCTGTGGCCTCCCTTTCCCTCCAGGGTACCGTAACCTGCTCTAAAATGATCACATCAAACAAGGGTGGAGGACAGACCCTAGGACAGCCCCTGGCTCACCTGCCACTGCCTGATGTGAGGCTTTAGTGCTGGGCAGTGGAAGGCCTGGAAACTGGTAGAAGAGACAGGTTTTGGAGCACACTATGAATTTTAGGATTTCTGAAGAGTAACCTACAGAGACGCCACTAGGTGCTGCTGTAAGGCAAGGAAAGGGCCGACAGACCAGTAAGAGAGATGTGCAGGGAGGCAAACGGGCAAACAAGGAGCGCTGCTTACCCAGCTTTGGCCGTCCTGCTAATAACCTGCGGTGAGGACCAGGACCTGCCTGGTACAACGACAGCAGCTGGAGCAGACCCGTCTTTGCTCAAGTGTTCAACAAAATGCACTCATATACACACCACAGTCTTGTGGCCCAAAACCTAGGTGGAAACTCCCTGCATATCCAGATCTTTTGTCTACTGCTCTTAAAGTCTGTAGCTTCTCTTGCTTATCTGCTGAGTGACTCCAGCTGCTGCCTGGAAATCAATCATGTGCCAACACTGAATTCTGTTATTAGAAGAAAATCTCTCTAGTCTATTGAAAAAAATTACAAAAATAGGAACACATCGAGAGAGGGCAACTGAAGCCTCAAAACAATTTTGTAAATATCCCTGTTGTGCCTCTTCCCATCCTCCTGCTGGTAGGTCACCTTGTTACCTGACATCTGGGCTTCTGACAACCCAGAGATTAAACACCTGACTTGAAAAAGCCCTATACATCCATTTAGCATAATCCTGACAGAACATCAGCAGGTATAAGCAGATATGCTTACATGTGATTAATAGACAAGTACAGTGTCCCTCATTTTCTCCCAAGTTCTGAGCAAAACTATGCCAGTGCTGCCCTCCTCTCTATTAACAACTTTTAAGATGATAATAGTATTTAAGACGTATGTTACAAGGCCACCCAAGTCTGCATAATCACACATATGCACAGCAGTCACACTGCATTTTGACAGGCAGACCCCCAGTTTAAGAACCATATATAAGCATGTGTATCTTAAATATATACACGGACTTTAATGATAATGAAACCCATGTGATATCATTCAGAGCACTCTTTTAAAAATGACAGTGTCCGTCCTTTTTTTTTTTTTAATAGAAATGCCAGCGGTTTAGATGCACAACATGTATTTATATACTTACGTGCATATAAAAACAATACATATATTCTCCATAGTTAACCAACTTCTGAACCTCTGCACTAATAACACCTCAGCAGTCACCTTAGTACACCAAATTCTCGGCCATGTTGATACCAACTCTAAAGCAACACAATTGAGCCCTCTCCACTAAAGAGCAAATCAGCCTATCAACTCCCCAATGAATTCCTGAGCTTCCTTCTGAGCCTGTCATACCACCTCCTAGCATATCCTGCAAACCCCCCAAGTGCTGGTTGGAGTGTAAAACCATAAGCATGGAAATCCAACCACAGATTCTCATAAAGGCATGCAAAGATGAACCTCTTACAACTCCTTTGTCCACATGTCCAAGAGTGGGAAGACAAAAGAGCTGTTCAGTTATTCAAGTCTAAATGGGTTTAGGATCATCACTGCATTTCAGAAACACAGGCCTAAGAAATATTTGCTCTGTATCTAACCACCACTGAAACACAAGGAAAATGAAAATGGAAGACACACCAGGGCTGCCACACAAAAGAAACTGAGAAAGTTTCCCAGCACGTGGAAACACAGCTGGAGACTTAATTCCCGCTAACACGCAGTTAGGAGGACTGAACTTTGTTCATTTGGGTCCTTTTGAGAATACCAATCACCCAGATTGTTCTGAAGGACGTATTTTACATAGTGGACCCTCAAAAGGGATTGGAGATGTGCAGTGTCCTGGGAAAGTGCTCTGTCACTTACCTGCCTCTCAGAGACAGTAGCACAATTAAAATAGGATAATTCACTAGTATGGGCTAATTTATGGCCCATTGTGATTCTAAGAACAGCCAACAAGTCCCTCAACTAGTTTTGTTCAGGTTCTATTTATGACATTTAGTTTGCTCCACACTTTTGGGGAAAGCAGATTATACAGCTTGCTTCTTTGATGTGGAGAGCCAGGTTTCAAAAGATGATTACGGGCTCAGAAGAGTGCAGTAGAGTAAAACTTAAAGTGAATATTACATCACAAGTCATAATGCACACTCCTATTAGAAAAAATGAGGTTTATATAGGCATAGGGAAAACATGTCTTTTGCTAAAAAAAAGAAAAAAAAGTTCTGATTAAAGAATAATCCATGTACTAAAACAATAACACAACATCCTTTCTGATTTGTCTCTAAATCTACATGTAGATTTTATTCCTTCACTGCCATCTGAAATCATATTACTCAAGGCAGTTGTGTAAAATGAAGAAAACTCAACTCAAGAAGATCTTTCTTGATGGAACTTAGTATCTGTGACTACAATATACCTTACCTTACATTTAAACATAACAGCGCAGTAGAAACCGTTTTTATGATCCAAGCTGAGAGATTAAAAGTTTGAGAAGTACAGGACAGAATCATTTTAGCACAAGGTAATAAATTTCTTTTCACTTCTTTGCCAACTTGACACTAGTGTTTCTGCAGCACTTGGAAGGCCAATACCCACATCTGCACAAAAACCTCCATGCCTCAAACCGGTGTGGCAAAGCATTGAGGAGTCTTGGTGGTGGAGGAACAACCCATACCAACGCACTACACATTTTGCATTTGGGGGCATCACATTCAGAGTAAGTTAATTATCACTTTTCCTCCCAATAACAACAACAACAAAAAAGAAACCTTCCTTACTTCCACTGCTCTTTCCAGGCTAGAGATTTATGGCAGTGACTACCTGTTTAACTCAACATACAAGCTGCTTTTTGAACAATTTCCAAAGCTGGCCTCAAAAATAGCTCATATTAATAATCAGTATAAAGAAAGACCAGAGGTCTCTGCACTACTGGAGATATGCAGGCACATTTATTTGTGACGGCAGCTGAACTACAAACTTCTTTTTAGATATAAAGACTTAGTGAATAGGAGCAGACTGCAATACTTTGATTACCTCTTAGCACTTGCATGGTTTCAGATTGCCTATACAATGACACTGACTGTATGGAAGTCATTAGGTACTCATTTTGCTGTTAGTGCCAAGGTCACAGTTGTGTGAGGCATTACAAAAGCATGTAAAATCCTTGCCTAAAAAAGCTTGTAAACTACCTGTTTGTTAACACAGTCACCGTACTTCAAGCCTTCTACCTGCGGCAATAGGGTAGACTTGACTGGTGTGATCAAATATTCACTCAGCAGAGTTAATATTGAACTGACACAGAAACTGGACTCAACCTCAACATTCACAGTTGGGATACAAGATTCACACTTCAGTCCCACATGAGGTTACCTGTGATGTGCCCTAAATTTCATTCCCCACTGCTCAAATATTCCTCTTATGAGGTCCCTTTAAAGTGAGGGCTCGTGGTAAAGAAAAGAGTTCCTTACCTCTTGTGCAGTAAGCGCATGTTCCCCTGCTAGAAGTAGCATACTTAGGCCTCCCATTTGTGTAGGATCTGTTAAAGGAGTAAAACCAAGTCTTAAGTTGATTCATTTGCTTGTTTAAAAAACCTACCACTTGCAGCATTAAACCCCCAGAAGACTACTTGTCACAGACACTCTAAGCAAGCTGCCATAAAAGGCAGTTCAAGAGAATCACAAATAACCATTTCTGTACCCTCTGGGAAGGCTTTCAAAGCTGTTTGAAGGATTTAATTGGATTTGTGTGCTTAACACCCCATTGCGTGGATTTACAATTTTACTGCCAAAGGTTTTATGTACTACAGAGATGAATATCTTTAAAACAGCAACTGTAATGATCTCATACATAAATATACACCAAGATGCACATGTTTATAACTCAGCGGATGCTCCTACCAAGGGACTGGTTCCTTCTTTAGCCACTGAACAAATTAAAAGATGGAACAAAACAAAATGATCAAGCTCTGAAGCAAAACTTCTATTTTCATTTATCTTAATTTAGAGCTGCATTTAGTGCTGAAAAGTGCCAGCCTGACAGTTCTGAAGCATGAAGCGCTTGATCCTCTGTGCCAGAATAGCACAGGCACTGGCCAGGCAAGCTGCCTGTCTACTTGTTGCCCTGCCAATACAATATATAACTGAGGAAAGTAAAATGGAGATATAAACGTTCTTTCTCCAAGTATTTGATACTGACAGCTCCTCGCCTCCAGCCCTCCTGCACTTCAGGAGCTCAGAAAACGAAAAGAAGTGAAAGCAATAAACACTGGCACTGCATTAGCCATGGAGTGGCTTTTGCACTCAGAACACTGGTTGCTCTTCATCATTATGAAGACTAACTGTCTGATTTTCAGGGAATGCCTTGGAAGAAATGCAGGGGCCTGATTTAACAGTGTCATGTAGAGAGAGGGAGACAGACCGTGGCCCAAATATCTCATACAACAGTCACAACGTGAGAGAAAGGGAACCATTATCCTTGCTGTATTGCTGAAACATCAACTTCAGAATGATTAGACACACAAAACTAAGTAACTTTATGCAGGTTTCACTAAGCATGTGTTCCATTATCCTTTTACTAAACTATACAAAAACTCTCTCCGCAACAATAAATTACATGTAGCCAGGGCCATTCCCTGGAATGGAGGCCAAATGGCACACTCACCTTTGTCCACCGAGTTCCATTTTGGTATGCAAAATTTGGATGCAAAATAGCTGCAACCAAAATGCCCACTGGGAAATCCCCTGGCCCCTTCCCACTCAGGAGTGGAACCAAGGAATTTGCTGATCTTTTCAGCTGACATGGGCCAAACTGGTACCTGTAAACCTCCAAACAGTGTAGTGCTACAGATGATCAAGGTTCAGTTCATGGGAATACTCACTGGTGCTATTTAATTCAATACCACAGATGCTGTCAAAAATTCTCTGGCAGATAGCATCTCACACTGACATTCACAAGGTAAGTTTTTTCACATGGTAAGTTTTTTCAATAATCTCTTAGAAGGGCATTAAATAGAAGCAGAGGAAAACAATGTGAATAAACCAGGCTCATTCACTATCTCACGGATAGAAGAGTGGCTATCATTATCTTTAAAATGCATCCTAAATAGCATCCGGCTTCACACCCAACATTCAACTGGAATTGGTTTTTTCCTTCACCATAATAAACAGGTAGAAGGTGTGTGGGGTTTTTCATGTTTTTGAGGAGTTTTTATTTTTAAATAAAAAAGGAAAAAATCTATTAAGCTTCTATGAAGACACAAGACACTACTGAAAGTGTAGAATCTAGTAACAAGAAGTCATTGAAGAAATGGAGACAGAAGATGGGAAAGGCCAGCAAGTACCTAAGCACAACTTGTAAGTGAACGGATCCTGTCAGCACAGCACTTTATGCCATCAAAATAGTCCATCAGAAACCATTCAGTCCTTCAAAACAGAGGACATCAGGGTAATTAAGAAGTGACAAGTGAACACGCATCTTGAAAAATAATGCCTGAGCAGGCAGTTAATTTGAGGCAGGAGAGATCAGAAGAGATCTCTGGGCCCATCATGAACTTACTGAACTGCATATTAAACAGTAAGGGCATGGCTGGTTGCTTTCTACTTTCTTTATTCCCATTGGAAGGCTTTTGCAGAATCCAAATCTTCTAAGCATTAAGGTCTTTCTTCCAGTTTTTAGCTTAAACATACTCAGGGCCAGGCAGTACACATCTTTTCTGGTGCCTGCATATTTAATAACTGTTCTTCTAAATGGCATCTCCCTTTTCTGCATTTACAGGAGTTGCCCTACTCTTCTTCCACTTGCTTTCCTAGTCTAAATAACTCAAGATCTCCTGATGTTATCAAGCACATCCATCTCCAGTGGTTCCAGCAATCCCTGTAGCTCTCCTCGCCAGTTATCCCAGGTGAAGTTTGTTTTTCTTGTATATGAGTGACCAGCATCAGATGAGGGGGTTCCTGAAAACACTTTGACAAACTGCAGTATAGCACTTTCTTACGCCCACACTTGTACTGATGACTCTCAGATGCTCTTTTAATTATCCGTGGGTCTTTTTCCCCCTCCTCAGGTTTGGCCAGCTGGAGAATACTCAGTTCATGGCTCTAAAATTCTTGCCCCTCTTCTAAATATCTTCTTGGTGGTCTTGGCTTTCTGCCTTTCAAATAAGTAGCTTATCATACGAGGACCAAGATAGAAGTGTTTTTTTTTTCCGCAGTAAGCAAATACTTAAACTGTTTATTTAAATATAAAAATTAAGAGGAAGGAAAAACCGACAGCTAAGTGGAAAGTGAAAGTTTAATTTGATGCTTAAACAACTTGAACACTTATGCTGCAGCTGTAGCAGAGGGCTGGTGCTTAGATGTCTGATCGTGATAAAAACAAAAATCCTTCCACTAAGGTTTCAAATTACAAAATAACTTCACCTAAGGGAAGACAAAATGTACATGTGCAAACACTGCCATATGTTTATAGTGCCTTCTCAGCACAGCAATGTTTCTCTTCTGGCACTAAGAACTTACTAGTATGAAGAATTAAGAATTTCAAGGGGTATTTTGGAGTAATTTATAGTTGGATCAACAGTACTGAGAAAACAGCACACACATTTGACTTGCAGAATGGGAGGCGATTCATGACTTTCTCAACAGCTTTTAATACTGATGAAACTTAAAACCACCTCACTATTTGGGAATGACATACTTTGTTAGTTCTGGGCTAGTTAGAGACTCAGTAGGCTGACTTGTTCATCATTGCCATTTTTCAATCAGAGCAAGAAAGAACTGAGGAAGAACTAAGCAGAAAGAAGGCCAGCAGGTACCAGCTCCAGCTAACTTTCACCTGAGTAAAGCATAATTAGGCTTCTTTCTAGAAAAACAAAACCAGCACTTCTACAGGGACACAGCTTACTCTAGAAGTGTCTTTTTTTCACCCTTTGCCTCACTAAAAACATTTTGGCTCGAATAGTTTTCTTCTGATGTAAAAATGTGAAAAGAACTGGGAATCTTGCACATTTTTATGGCAAAGCTGTTCCAAAAAACAGCTGCCTTTGCCCTACACCCTAAAACAGATCACAGGTGAGCCATGTCATGAGGAAAGCATGCTCAACTACAGCTTCCAGGCCAGATGATCAAGGACACTGATTTGTGGGTCTGCAGGTCAGAAGCCAAATGCTGGTGCCACACTTCAGCTTCTTGACTTAAAGGTAGGTGAACAAAAGAGACTTAAATGTGGGGTGATTATTCCTTTAATGACAAAAAAGTAACGGAGAGACACAGCCTGTGTAGGAATTAAAAAAAAAAAAAAAAAAGATCTTACTATCTATATATTACATTTTCCAAAATTAAATGTAATATGTAAAAAGCAATCAAGACAGGATTAGCAATTACCAATAAATAAAACAGATTTCCTGGCATGACTCTGGAATCATATAAATCTTGTCCAAAGGAAGTTATCTGCCTTGAAGATTCAAGGCAGTCAGGGCATTTCAAAGGTAAAAGTGTTTCTGAGGTGGTTTAGCTACGTTTCAGTTCATCAGCTAGTATACAGCCTAGATTTTAACAGAGACTGTACTGGATAGAAGAGTCAGAGTTGAATTGAACTGTCATGTGAAGTCAAGAAGAGAAGAGCACAATAAACATATTTAGCATCAACTGGTATATAGTTGACAAAGCAGTAACCCGTTTGGCATGGCACACTTGTCATGATGTGGATGCTGCTAACATCTCTGTCAGAACCTGTCATTATTTTATGAGCTATTGTTATACTCAAGAAATTGCCAGCCGTCATTGGCATGAGGACTGGACTAAGATCCCTATGAATTACTATGCTCATGGACTCAGTCTGCAAAAAAAAAAAAAAAAAATGACTATCACATGCAGCACAAAAGAGCCTTCTTCAGAAATGAATGGCTCTATAGATAAAACAATGGATTAGATTAGTTTCTAATTAATTCTCAATTTCTCTGTCGTTTGCTCCGACAGGTGTTGCTTCAAGATCTCTGTACTCAAAAACTCTATCTTAGGATAGCCCAGCAGGAGCAGTACGGAATAGACAAGAGGTAGGTCAAGACCTATTACTTGTTCTTTGTGTTAATAAATCTTTACGGAGCACAGAAATGATTCCTCTAATAGCAAAAGCAGAATGGGATGAAGGGCCTTGTGAATTTTGCAACTGGTCTCCCACACAGCAGAACTACATAGCATGAAAAACTTTATTTTACCACATTTCACAGCTCCTTAACAGCCAGAAGGAATTTCATTATGGAAATTTTCATACCACTATACTAAGGTATACATGCCTTTTATCCTTACACTTGGTCCATAAAACCATTTTCCACTCTCCAGCTCAAAATCTCTCTAAGCAGAAAAGTCCTATCTACCACACACTTGTCATAAATTAGGTAGGATATGACAAAGTTTCTAATTTTATAAATACTGATGTATCTGAAACTTTAACTGAGGGGGGAAAAAAAAGGAAAAGAGATGGAAAAAAGAATGGTGGGGGACAAATATTTTCTACCTTGACTGTTAGGTTCTTAAGCTGCCAGTATTTAACAATATGTCTCTGTATTTCAAGGTCATGATTACAGCGGTTCTGCTATTTATGGGTATCAGTGAGAGATTGTCTGTTTTTCTACCAGTTCAGGCACTCCACCTACACTTCTTTACATATTTAGGGGTTTTTTTTTCAAATGTTTAGAAGATTAGAATTTGCCCCTCCAAGATATAAGGGGCAAAAGAGCATATTTCAATTAAATTAAATTATGCTTCTCTGGATTTAAATACAAAAAAGTTAGCCCCACCAGTACATTGACTCACAAGAATGTTAACATCTCCAACTTTAGCAAATTACTAAACAGAGTACAACACTCTATGACACACAAACAGAATGCACACAATCAGTGTTTTTCCTTTTGACCAGAGAATGAAAGTCTCCAACAGCAGACATGCTGGAATCAAAAATCAATCAAATCTGGACTCCGAATGGGGTATGGATTATGATGCCACATATCTGCACTTGACTCTTGAAAGTACTCATGTACTAAGGAAAATCTTAGAAAGTTGTTACACAAAAGTTTAACTGGAATTTTGGCAACTTAATTTGGGACACGAAACTTATTTGCAGTACAGTGCCGTGTGCATTAAAGAAAACTGGTATCACAGTTCCATTTCAGTGCTGCATCCTCAAACAAAATGAGGATGCTACAGCTGAGTAATGTGGATGGAAATCTCACCTGCCATCCCAAAGTTAAGTTGTGGCATTTCTTCACTTTTGGTTACTTTCCTTGGGCTTGGTAAGTCTTTTGCAGAATCTGATGCAATGGCCCATAACTTTTTTCTGTTCGTAACACTGGATGCCTGGGTTTTCACAGGTTTGTTGGTTGTGGGGCACCACTTGTACCCTGGGTTTGCTTTCATAAATGCATCCTTGTACTAGAAAAGAAAAGGAAAATTACCAGTCATGACATTATGCTATCCACAGGGCAACAGAGTACACTGCATTTAAGAGGATTTAATACAGTAAATAATTCTTAAATATCTTGATTTTTTAACAGTTTAATCACATGCTTAGAGTCTGACCACCAACTCTAAGAAGAAATATTAAGATTTGTAGAGTTGTATATAAAAAAGTGGGTTTTCTCTTTCTTCTCTTGAGGGTCCATTACCCAGAGCAGGCTGAAGTTCTGATCCTGCAAACTGCTCCCCAGTGCTCACGCTGTGAGAAACAGATATTTGAATTCTTTAGCAGGTACAATCTTCATTTGCTTTCTAGTTTGAATTAAATGAAAACATACATTTAGCAACAAATGCAGGATGATGTGTCTTACCTTGCACCCATTCTTCTCTAATGGTTTTGTATTTTAGAATATTTGAGTATATGTTTTCCCAAACCAGGCACCAAAAATAAATCACAACCAGTATAATCCCATATTCAGTACCTTGGGATACATCCTCCCAGTGCTTTTTCCAAAATGCATCATGCTGTATGGCTGCATAAAATAAACTGTGACCATTTTAAAACACTTTGGCCTTGAGCACCCAGCACACATCTCAGTTGTTTGCTATATTCTTGGTATGAGGCAGCAAAACAAAGGAAGCCAGACTACACAGGGTGGGTGGGGAAAAAGGCCTGGATCATTCACAGTTTGGGGGGTAGGGGAAACGACGAGGACCTATTCACAAATCATTCACAAATTGCAATAGCAACATTTTTCAAGTATCTGGCTGACCAGATTAAACCGAGATTTTTGAATGTTAGCTGTAATAGAAAGACTGCATTTCAGTATTTTAAATGTGTTGCTATGCAAGGTGGAGAACTGGTGAATCAGAGGAACATGCCACGCATTCCAGCTGCAGAGGTTTGCCAAACCACTGATAGGGGTGTTCAGCACTGGCTGCTGGGGGAGCCTACCCAGTAAGTACCAGTGCCCACTGCAGGGAGAAGGAACCCAGTACCTCCTCAGGACTGGGTAGCTCTCAGTGGCAGCAAACAACCAAAAGAGCGGCTTTATCCTTGGAAGTACACGGCAGGGCAGCTGCAGGAAGTTTGTTCTGTGATTACACGTTCCCACCCACACAGCTGTCATCAGTCCCAGTTACGGCACAGAGAAGCACCCATGTTTCATGCACTGGAGTGCACAGAAACACAAGCAAAGAAGAAAAAAATCCCTTGGTCATCAGATACAGAAACAGCATTGAAAACCTTGCCCACTGATAGAGCCACTACAGTGTTTTCCCAGATCAATAAACAGTACGCCCTGTGGCAGGATCACCGTCGCATGTGCACTGCTTGCTTTCATTTCCGTCTTAACCTATGAGCTGGCACTTGCTACCTCCAGACTGTAGCACAGATAAAAACGTTTCAGTTTACAAGAAAACACAGCACTGCATGAACCCGCTGTGTGAAGTCCTGTATTTATAGAAATGGCTATAAATAATGAAGATCTGCAGGGATCACTGACCCACATACACACTGTATTTTCTGAATAGGGTGTATGTATTAAATCTGCGATTTAAACTAAGGACTGCGACACCTCTCACCTCGTGCCTTTTCCCTTTCCCTCAGTTTGGTCTGGGAGCTCAGTACACCACAAAAATAGCCTGGTGGAGGGAAGGGAAAGGAAGGGGAGGGTAAGGGAAGAGGAGAAAAGGAAATACACGGCAAAGCAGCTTTGCCGTCCATTGTTAAAGCCGCAGCCCACTCACAAATCACGTTTCCAGCCTGCGGAGTGAAAAGCACAGTTGCTAGCGATGAGGTACATAAGCTCCTCATATCAGCAATGCTGCTTTGAGTAACTGAATTATTCTACTGAGTAATTTGACAAGCCGACAGGCTGCCCATCAAATGAGAACCAGAACGCGTGCCATTTGCGAGACGAGGCTGCAATAAGCTTTTAATCAGTTTTCAACAAGAGCAATTCAAGTGAGCTGGTGTATTAATGGATTTTTTTTTCCTCTGCGAAGCCAAGAAGTGAACATTAACTGCACTCTCTGAAGGGGAGGGGACAAACTAAGGGAGGACAATTCATTGGAACCATTCAGTTTCAACACTCATGATAAAGGAAAAGAAAATTTAAAAGTTAAACTATGGTCAAGAAGGACTTTTATAAAATGCATACAGGAGCCTGGTCCAAATCTCAGAAAGACTTTCATTATTAATTTTTGTGACCATCAGACCAAGGCTTAAAATGAAGAGATACATTCTACTTGCCAGGTCATGAGACGATAACTTAAATGAGGTACACACTAACAAGAAAATGCCAACGACAATAGTGCAGTTTACTGTTTTTCTCCCTTAGACCAACTGTGCAGTAAACTAACTTAATGCAGCCAGCCCAAGCACACCTCTAAAGTCAATTAAAACAAACAAACCACAACCAAACCAAACCAAACAAACAAAACCCAAACAAAACCACAAAAAAACCCAACCCAAACAGTAAGCACCAAACCTGGAATGCAAAGACACCTCTTTGGTTCCCATACAAGTAGCAAGGACAGCACAGCACGGTTGTGTCCCAAAATTCCAGGTAAGATAAAACCCAGGATATGTTCGTGGGATTGGTCTGATGCATCACTTCTGTTTTGTGAAAGCCTGAGGAATGTTGTGTTATGCAGGGGGATTGGTGCCACTTCAGAGCTGTGGTTAAAAAATGTGTTGTGCTTTAGTGCAACTCCCCGAGTTGCTTTCATCACCAAATAAAAAAAGATTTGCTTTCTCCAGCTGTGGCAGGAACAGGAGTTCACAAGTGTATTCCAGCTACACCTCAGGGTAGCAGTTAGCACATGCTTAAACTTAAAATGTATGCTTAAATCCCATCAACTGGCTATTAAATGTCACGTGAATTCCAGAGACCTACCACCAAAAAAAGAATCCCCGGAAAATAGAACACCCCAGTTTTTCACTCGTGGAGGACGTAGGGTTTGCACGACACATGTGTCACCGCCATGTGGACTTGCCAGATGCCAGCCAGCAAGCCAGAACCTTCGTCCCCTCCCATCCTGGGGCAGCTGCCAAAGCAGTGGCACCGCAAGGCCAGCAAGCTCCCAGTCGGGCTGACTGTACCTACGACACCACGGGCCGAGGACTCGCGGTTCAAGTGTTCAGCTCGGCCACTGAGTAACAGCAGAAACATAGAATCAACCAGGCTGGGAAAGACATCTGAGATCACAGAGTCCAACCATCTGAGATCACTGAGTCCAACACCAGCATGTCAACTACACCATGGCACTAAGAACCACATCCAGTCTTTCCTTAAACACCTTCAGGGATGGTGACTCCACCACCTCCCTGGGCAGCCCATTTCAACGTCTAATCACATTTATCAGGCTGATCCCTACAGGGAACAATCCTGAGTGCCCAGATCTTCCTGATGGAAAGACATATTTAAAATTGAAGTGTCTTCTAGCAAGGGAACAGGGCTCGAACAACAACAATCTCACTTTTCAAGGTGGCCAAATACTCTGAGTAAGTCCTGTAAGAGTTAACAAAGAACACTATTCCTATTACTGAAATTAATAAAAATGCTGGAGCATATTTATGAGTGGCCAGATTCATTTCCCATCAGTGAAGAAAAACGCTAACAAGGCAGCAACACTTGTGGTTCCACTTGGAGTATTAATCAGCTACTGGGCTTATATCCTAGATCATGAAACTCTTAAAGTTAAGTTGACCTAGGAAGTCTGCAGGATAGAGACAGAAAACCTGGTCCTAAAGAAAACACTACCAGAAGCAGACATCAGGCTCTGCAGGTGCAGCATCAGGTCTCCAGGGCATGTGTTGCTACAAGAGACCGTAAACCACAAGATTGAAAAGAGAGGGGGTGTGGGATCAGTTCTTCCAGATAATTAAGGCACCCCAAGGTGCAGACAGGTACATAACAGGATTTTCCATAGTGTCTAAATGAACTAGAGACCTGATTAGCCTCTCAGTGGGAGTCAGGGATGTCCAGTCCACTAGGAAATGTCACATAATTCTTACAAAAAGTTTGCGCACCTCCCTATCTTCCAAAATGCTAGATCTTGCATATAGCTAGACATAGGTAAATAAATATACAAATGCCTTGACTTGCATACTGCTAGTAGTAAGCAGCTAAGAAACTGAAAGCTTCTTGCTTGATGCTTGATCTAACCTGCCTGGCTTTGTAAGCTACAGCACCACGTAGGAAAAAACATTCTACAGGGGCTGTAGCCACTGCAGTAGGGATCACTTCTGTCAGCCCCACCTGTATTCAGGTGCTGATTCAGATGCTCAGGGTACCCAAGACACATTTTGGGGATGGCGGACATGATACAGGGTCCTCTGGGAGATGTGTGCCCTGCCAGTACAATGGATAGAGGCTATGCAGTGAAAACTGGAAGTCAAAGAGCATCAAAAACCTATGTTCAAGTAAGAGAAGCTCACCAGCGGTATTTTAAACCTCAATGAGCCTATCATATAGGTACCAAAACAGAAGATTATTGGTACAATGGTAACTTTATGTTCTTCAAAAGGCATTCACCTTCTTGATTTTTATATAAGCTCTCCTCAGGAAAAAGAAAAACACTGAACACTAACAAGTGGTTCTCACTAGAGTTAACCTCTTTTTGACAATCTCAGCAGTAAGCCTAAGTACAGGCAAACCTGTGCAACCTGCTCTAGGTGAACTTGCTTAAGCAGTAGGTTAGACTAGATGATATCCAGAGGCCCCTTCCAAGCCCAACTATTCTGTGGTTCTGTCAAAAGCAAGTGTTAAAATAAAATGACCAATCCACAATTACAGAGTGGGCTTATCCGTGAAGGCCCAAATATATTCAATAGCACATTAGAGCTGCTAATTATTGTTGTAACATACACTGTTTAAAGAATACAAATTATACTCTATCTCTTTTCTACACATTTTTGGAACTACTTATAATGATGTAAACTACTAAGATTTATTGTTTCGCTTTGATGTTGAATATGTAATTTGTTCTTCATGCCAAAAAAACCCATCACTACAGGAACAATGATTTCTACAACAATATGATTAATACTTTCAGATCTGTCACTTTGTACAGAAGTTCTGCAATTTTCCCTCTTAATGAATGAGTTTCCTTCAGCAAGACAAAAGGCTAAAAAAACCAGCCACATCGTGTCTGTTTCTTCTAAAAATTATTTCTTAATTTTCATCTTTCTCTTTTATACTGAATCTGCTAACTGCCCTTTCCCCACACATTTCGAGAAGCATCATTAATTTGCAAGTGGGAATGCAGAACAAAACAGAAATGGTTGGACAAAGCTGAGACTCAAATATTTCAAATCTGTGCCACAGACAGGGAACTACAGAGGTACTACAGCCCCTGCTTCAAAAGAGATCTGACGTGTAAAACACTTTGTTTGTCCTGTGGCCCTTTCCATGCTCACACACCCTACTGAACAGCCAGACCTCATATACACGTGTTAAGAGTAGCACACAGCTCCAGGTCACAGGGCAGGTATGGATAATAGTTTTCCCAGCCGTTTCACAGCTATCTGCACTTCCCATAGTGTGCCAGCATTACTTGACAAATGAGAGAGATGTTTTTCCTTCTCACTGGTGCTCCATTATTTTTATTAAGATTGAAACAAAAGGTTACCCACAATCTGTATCACACAGGTAATTACAGGGATCTGTTTCGGGGTGGTGTTATCAGCCCAAGTAACTGGCTGTGTTTCTTTCAATGTACTATCAATAACTACAGCCTTCCTGGGGACAGCTTATCAAGAAAGCTATTTCTTAAAAAGTCTCATTTAAATTTTCAGTCTATGTAAAGATACTTGGTGAAATATGGGGATGAGTCTCTTTCCCTCGCTCCCAGTTAAGGAACTGTGACTTATGTATTGCTCTGTGATTTGGGTATTGGACTCACCAAAGGTTGCTCTATCAGAAACTAGTTAGCCATACACAGGGAATGTGCTTCATGAAACACTAATAATTTTTTAATTCTTTAGCATCAAAGGTAAAAAGGGAGTACATTTTTTGGCTGTGCCTTTCGCTTGGTCCACCTGTATTATAATAACAACCTGTATTACTGGTATCAAATGAACAGCTTTAGCTAAATATCACGAGTCAGATGACACTGAACTGTGTGTTACTGTTTTCAATGGCTGCTGTCCATGTGTTAACGCTTGTACTGCAGAAATTATCAGGTGATATCTATCACAAAGTGCATCTGTACCAACAACTACTAGAGCCAGATTAGTTTGTGTACACAGACCAATTTCTTTTCATTCTGGTCCCAAGGAGTAAGTGAATTAAAGCAAGAACAGCAGCTGTTCTGGGCACCATAACCCCACTGGGGAAGCTGAGGAACTCAGAGAAGAGAAAGATCCCACAGAAAACATTTAACACACAGAGAAAAAGAAGATAAATATGTAATAAACTCCCTTTACATCCACCATTGAGACAGAACATACCTCCTTGGCCATGTCAGTGTATTTCTGTTTTTCTTTTGGATCTAGAACAGACCACCAATCTGCCAAGATCTTGGTTGCGCCACGATTATCGAGGCGAGGGTGTTCTTTTCTCACAAGAGAGCGGTGGCGTTTGCAGAACAAGAGAAATGCATTCATTGGTCGGCGAGCTCGTTGCTCTGAGGACTCGTCATCTTCAGTCTCATCAGCATCCTGCTCTAAACCATCAGGGCCAAGGAGCGGCACCTGGCAGAACCGAAAGGGAAGGGGTGTGAACTCAGTTATCCTCGTTTCTCACCAACACTCAGTGTGAATGTGGGAGAAGCACACAGATGCACACAGCTGTCTCCAAAGGCCGTCTGTTCCATCCAGGAGACGCAGAGTTCTACATCAGACCTCCTCACCTGATAGTCCAAGTTTTATTCATGCTCTCTGCAAGAGTTAAACTCTGACTTCTACATAGAACAGATTTCTATGTTGAGGAGCTTTCTCTAGCAACAGTTCTAAAGGGGCTAGAGGGAGTAGTTCATTCCTACGCCCTTCCTACAACCTGGAAATCATCTCAGTGGCATGAGGCAAGCAGAGCTACCTTGGACTTCAATTATTTGTGTTTGCAACTACAGAGCACATAGGGAGGAAAAGGCACAAGTAACAGTTTTTTCCCCATCTCCTGCCATTCATTGCTCAGCCTGTGAGCTGTGCAGCACTGCAGCCACTCCACAGCTGCCCAGTCAGAGGGCAAATCTTGACAGAATACACTGCCAAAACATGCTCTCTCCACTTACAGGCCAGTGTACCATTCCTACAAGAGATATGTCACAAAGGACTAGTTCTGACTGAATGAAACAAATTATTGCATGAGACAGAAAACCACCCCCTACCTAACAGCAACACTACTGTTTTATACCACATTGTGAACGTGACCTGTAAGGTCAACAGAAGGCACTGTCAGAGTATCAGGCTCCTCCTTATGCTTATCAAGCTCACTCTCCCTTATTAGCACATGGCTCAAGGCAGTCTCCTCAGCACTGACCTCTTCATTCCTGCCTTAGGAAGGTGTCAAGGAGATTCAGTTATGAATGCTACCCACGATGGAAACATGACCTCTCCATAACCAATTCCTACTTCTTGTTACAGAGGATGATTTTAACAGTAGATCTGTGAGGTGCCATATGGCATGGGCGGTCTTTATGAAAACAGGATAAGGTCAGTGTCATTGAACAATACCAAAATACCAAGTGTCAAACTGGAGACAGATTATTTCAGCTGTGCACTCAGTACTCTAGAGGATAAGCTGAATTTCACATGCAAAGATAGTAAAAATAGTTGATAGCTTTTTCTTTCTTTTTCCCTTCAATCTTTGTCTTTTTTTTATCTTTAAAAAAAAGAACAAAAACTATTAGTTTGCTATGGCCTCGGAGCCACTAGAAGCAGATATCAAGCACAGGTCAACATCATGTCTAAAATAAATAACTAAAAAACCCACATCAAGACCCCACCTTGAGCAATCAAGATTGAGATGTGCAGCATTTTATTAAAACAACTCAGTTAAAAGTCTTACAGTCTAACTCTAAAAAAGTTTGTCCATGATTTTAAAAGCATGATTAACAATTCCCCTTTTTGTGTCACTACTTGCCTTTATAGCTTTATGGGCACAGCATCACTTATTTTTATTGTCTGTATTTGTTCACAAAAGAGAGCAAGACAACACAAACAAAGTAAAAAACACAGCTAGGGAGAATGTGACCCACCATTAACCATCTATGGTCAAAGCATCCAATGAAATCTACCTTATCAATATCTTCCTCTTCTTCTTCCTCTTCTTCCTCTTCAGAGAAGTCAAGGAGTTTCTTGGCAAGCAGGGGATGCCACTGAAGACACTTTCTTTTTGGTCGCTTCCCAGTTCCTTCTCCTTCTGTCGAGTGATCCTTATTCCTACTACTGCCTTTCATTACTGTGACCTGTCATACAAAAATATTGATAAGTTATCAACAAACTCTCAGACATAAATGACCATCCAACCAGTGAAAAATATATGACGCAGTAATGCAAGACTCTTGGAAGTTTTTGGCAAGATACTAGATAGAGATTTATTCCAATTATCAACAAAAGGATGGATGTACCTTTTCCAATCTTAACATTTCCACATAATGACTTTGACAACTAGCAACATACAATTTAAGAGCATAAAGTAAGGATGCTAGCCAGTCCAGCTCTCAAATGTGCTCCTGTCACAGGAGAGAAGCCTCACACTTCACTAGTCAAGTGAGAGGGAGACTCCACAGCTCTTCCATACCTGTAACCACTGTAGCTTTTCATATTTTGCCACTGAAAATATCAGGATATCCCTCTTTCTAGCAGTGGAACATATCACCAGCCACTCATCCATTAATCATGCATTTATATATAGCAATGTTGATACAAAATCCCATGATACTATGAGCTAGGCTTTCTTCAGTGTCATTAAAGGGTGCAACAGGGAAGGAAATCTGAGTCCATGAAAGAAGTGAATTTTAAAAAGCAAATTTGAAGTAAACAACCAGAAGTAGTTATGTTGACACTTCCCCAGTACTTCACAGAAAACAAAAACCACATGCTGATCCAAGTGTATGCAGAAAATAAATCATATTTATTTACTCATTTATCTTGTCTGCATGTGTCCTTATCTAAAATACACCTCAAAACTACTTGGTAAAATACAAGCTTAACACATCCCAACTACAAATTCAAGGGTTGACTTCAGAGATCTGTTACCCAAATAAGGGGCAAATAAATATATAAATAAATAAAACCAGCACAGCACATACGAGTACTGAAGCCCACAGCAAGCCAGCGTTGTTGGCACACAGTCTGGTCCCCCACAGCCTTCCCTTTGTACTGTGTACTATCAATGGTAATCCTGACAGGAGCATGGCCGGCTTTCCAAGAAAACAACACAAACATCTAAACAAACTGAACCTGAAGAGTAGTTAGCTAGCTACATCTCTACAAAGCCAACAAAAACTGATGAAGTCTCACAGGGACTTCTCACTAGCAGAATAAAGAAGCTGGGCTAAGTCCTGGTCCCACTGGCAAAGCCACAAGAAGCTCTGTTGCTGATTCTCAGAAAAAGGGCATGGAAAGAGGTCAAACTAAAAGATCACACTGCATTGTAGGACGCTGCTTTCTGGAAGACGCCTGGTGCAACGCTGATGTTTCAGCCTACAGCAGCAGGAGGGAAAGCTGCCACACCTGCACTTACACTGCCTGCCCAAGCCACGGTGCCACTGGGGCAAATGCCTCACGAGAACCTTCTCCCACAGTGAATACAGCCCACACTGCTCCAGCCATGCTCCTACATATCCCACCCATTTAGTGATCACTATTTCTGGTTTTGGTTGATCTCTTCCAGGTGTGTTTCTTGTTGGTTAACTCACTGGCATTTTGGCAATATGCCCTTGTTTGCACCAGAAACTTGAGTAAGCAGCTGCTTCCTCTGCTGACTCCAACAGTGCGGAAAGCTGAAGGACCTTCAGACACTGCTTGCTGGAGGAAACAACTGAAGCCTGAAGGAAATAGGTCCAGATATTTTAACCTACATTTTAAAATGACATTTTCCTGGATGTATATTAGGGTTTGCTAGCTCCTCCCCACTTGTCGGCAGATTGCGGCCCCCTACCAGTTAAGGAGGCCCTGTAACTTTGTAGCAGCTTCCATTTAAGATACACACCTTGCTATCCCCATAATGTCACTTTTACCTGCAGGACATTTAAACTCCGACTTCACAGCACCCACTCCCCTGTTCACTTTCTGTAATCAACTCCTGTTAGTTAGGCCAAGTATTATACAGCACTTAATTGTGTCCATTTCACCTAAATAATCTTCTGTGATTTGCAAAGCAGATCCAAATACACAAACAACTTTGGCTTTAAAAAAACATTACAGTGTGGAAAATCAAGCAGCAATCCACTATCATAAAATGCATGTTTGAAATTGGTTTTATCCCACTGTAACCTCTGCCACTGCACCATGCTCCCCATCTGTCTCTCTTCCTAAAGTGATGAACCACCATTTGTTTTTGTTTGGGTATTTTCAGACACAAATCGACAAAGCTGAGTTAATGTTCAAGCAAGAACTTCAGCTCCTATGGGTAGCAGAGATTTGTTCAGAGATTCAGAGTTTGCTAAGAGATACAGATCTACCTATTATTCTAGTTAATAAAGGATGTGGCCTATTTCAGAGCAGGATAAATATGCTACAAGTACGACGGGGAGTCAGATACTCCAGCCCTTACCACTGACTTATGTAGGTGAGCTAATCATATGGCTTCTGCCTACAATCAGTCCCTAAGTATATGAGTATTACTGGCAATCTTCTCCCTTGTTAGTGTGGAACTAAATTAATGTTTGTGTACTCCGTGATCCTCCTCAGCTCAGCTGAAATCTCAGGGCTATTTCAACAACAGCATTGCCTTTAACTGGCACCTCTCTGCCTGCTGCCCTTAGAAAGATGAGCACAAGACTTAAGTGATCCCACAGTGTATTTTACACATCTTCTCCATCACTCCTTAGGCCCTGCCTATGCTCTGTGCTGAGTTCAGCAGGGCAGCACAGACCCCAAGCACCAGTCACCTTGCAAATCCTGAAAGGACTCAGTATGTTACACCTCTTCACTACAGCCCAGCTCACAAATAATTTTTGTTTTCCAAGCGCAGGTATTGAACACTCAGTTACCCCTAAAATAAATTAACCAAAGCTCACTACACATTAGTACTAAAATAGAAATGTATGCTCAGCTTCCAGAATTCAAGGGATGTTCATTAAGCTGTTTTCTTAAATTGTGAATTGTTTTACCCTACTACTTGTCACCCTGAAGCAGCAGTTTCACTAAAAAAAAAGGGCTTTTAAGGAAGATGGGTTGTTACCCTAGCAGCTGAACATGCATTTAGGAGACCCAAGACACAGAGTAAGTCAGATCCTGGCTGTTATACAGGCATCATATATTACAGAAACACACAAAGTCACTCTTTGCTTCCACTTCGGAGTGAATCTCTGCAATGGTCAACAACAAAACCCCTCCAGATCTGACCCCACTGATGGAAGGACTGAGGCCAGACTGACTTTAACGTTTACTTTAACTGCATGGCCTGGAAGTCCCTCACCCCTTAAGTACGTCAAGCCATATACTCTATCCTCTATGCCCTCTCCTCTATCCTATAAAATAGGGGGTCACTCATACGATGAACACAAAATTATTTCAGCTGTTTGTTAATATGTTTCATAAGTTTCGATCTGTATTTCAGAAACCTTTTTCTGGTGTTCACTTTTTGCTGATGCCTTTTTAAGTCAAATACAGGATTGGCATAATGAAAAATGTTCTAATTCTCTATTACATCACATGGGACTTTTCCTCTTCAAAATGGATGCCAACATGGTGTGTTGTACTTGCTTTCCTTTGGATTGCTTCTTCTTCCATATCACTACCCTCTCACTTTATGGGCATTTCTGTCATAATTGTTGATATTCACATACTCATATAACTATGAGAAAAGACCATAAAAAAATCCAGGCAAATGCAAAATATAGCTAACATGGATCCTTTCCTTCCTTCCGACAAAATGTAGTGTCACTACTTAGACAAGACACTCTGTGGTCAAGTGAATACAAATATGATTAAATGACAGTGAAAGTTTTACTGGCATTATTTACTTCTTGAATGGCAAAACATCAATGGAATTCCATTTACCTGACTCTTAAGATTCTATTTATTTATCTGGTTTTTTTTTTTTTTGCCTTGACACATTGTCAATAGCATGTTAGTAACTTGTTTTGCATGAGAGGCTGGAAACTGGAAGACAGAAACAAGCAAAAATAGCAGCTCCTTGTCTTACTTTCAGGGATCCCCAAGTGCTGGCAAGCATCCCTACCAGCAAGGATTTGAAGAAAGAGCTGGACTTGGACCCTACAAGAACTGAAGCACTCTTGGCAATTAAAAAGCTCCATAGAAAGTCACAGAACCAGTCATGGGCAGTCTTTGCAGGATTTGGGCTTAAAAGTAGAGAAGATACACAGCACCCGAAGTGCAAAGTTTGCAATAACTGGAATTTATGAACCATATCACCAAAAAAATAATCAGGTAATTTCTTCTACAGTATCAGTTAAAATATCATGTATCTTTTAAGGCAGATGTAATGCTTTTAGAAGTTAGCAAGAGTAAAAATCATTAAAACCATCTAACAAAATTTTAAAAGTTACTTCTCAGCTTAAGGATGACAAAAAAAGTGACAGCCACTAGAGAGAAAGTAGGAATATTTCAACAAGACAAGACAAAAAGTATGGACAGTTTTGCTTAAAATAAGCCACATACGCTTTATAACATCACCAGAGGATACCTGTCAAGGCTGACATTCATGATCCACTGACAGCAAGAGATACCTTCAGGGTGACATTCTACACCTACTTTTGTGCAGATACAGATCAAACATCACAGAAAAGTTACATCAGAAAAAAAAAGATAAAGGGTTTTTTTTTTTTTTGATGCTGGTTGTATTATTTCCTTTCTGGTCCTAGAAACATTAATCAAAGAAACACAGTTTTCTTAGATGTCTTACAAATAGGTACACCTAACAGAGCTTCAGAATTAAAAAAAATAAAGTTTCTTAAGAAAAGAGTTGGATGGTGGAAGAGGGGGAGCAGGGGAGAAGCTTGATTGTTTAGCTTTTTACTGTATGTGTTTCTATTTCAATTACACAACTCTATGCAAGTCTTCATTTATTAAGTGTTCAACAACAAGTGTTTGATTACATTTGGTAGCATTAAGTTTTGTTTTCCTCTTAGCTTACTCTGTTATTTATAAAACCTTATATACGCAGGTGACCAACTTCTGCAGTACTAATTTCGGGACCATTTCACCCCACTGTTGATCTGTCACTGAAAATGCTGCTTGTGCTGAACAAGGTGAGCTCACCAGGCATTCCCCAACTACATCCACAAACACTAAAATCCTTATAAAGGTCTTTAAAAACAACAAAACACTGTAGGGCACATGTAAAACAGGCTAGAAAGAAATCCAAGACCTGCAAAAGCAGAACCCCAGAGATGTGAATTGTGACTGTGGTATAGTCTCTGTTGGAAGGTTCTCCATGGAGCATCGTGTGAACTTCAGCAACACTCACCTTATTTCCATGAAGACAGTGGAAATGAATTTCTGCTTTCCTGTTACCTTAAAACCACATTTCCTGGAGCCCAGCTGGGCCCTCGGCTGACTCAATGAAGATTACTGGTATAAAGGAGCAAAGGGAGAGTTCCAAGTGGATTTCCCACACTTTCTGCTCTGCTTTGCACTATCCAAATTCTCTACTACTTCATAAAAACAAACACCAAAGAAAGAATAGAGGATTGAACTATGACACTAAAAGCTTGGTGTTGTGGGGGCTACTGAGTCAGTGACCCAAGCTTCTTCAACAAAGAAGCAGGAGATTGGGAAATGAGTCCGTGTTCTCGCAGGTCTAGTGACCTGAAGAGGTATTTGAATTTTCAAATAAAAATAAAAGGAGATTGCTGGCTGTGAAATACACCTACACAAATACAGAAAGTGTTTTGTTTTGTTTTTTTAAATTAAATTTCTTTTAGCTCTGGAAAAACCGAACCAGAATATTTCTATAATGTATGACAAAAACTAGTTGGCACTAATTGCTGACCAGTCACTGAATATACTCTTTATTGTTTCACAGCAGAAAGCCATTAATGAGCTTTCTAATTTTCAGAGATGTGACGGTTTAATGGGGGACATGCTGAGACTCAATGGGGTCCTGTTTGCTAGCGGAGGTTTGGGATAGACTGTCAGCACAAGAAACACTTAGCAACACAGCCACAAGTCTTAGTTAATTTTTAATGACACACTCTTCTATCTTCATAAAGGATTTTAAACTGTTCCTTATTCTCAAACTCAGATCTAAGTAGCTTGCATTCTTTATTCTCTAATACATAAAATTAAACTCCAGCATCATAAAAAGAATGTCAACAACACTTTTTTTGTTTTTTGTTTTTTTTTTCTTTTAAGTGTCCCTTTCATACCTACCAAAAAGGAATAAAAGTAACACATAACGCAAGTCAATAGTTTAAACTTCGCCTCTGCTCTTTCTCTATTCATTCACACATGCACAAGAAGTAAGATTTTCTTTGGGATTTTTTTAATGCAAAGGTTTTTTTCTCGTATGAAAAGTATTTTATGTTGAACAACTATATGCACTGTTAGCATTGTATCAGGATGCTTTAGCTAAAAAAAAAATAAAAATAGGGAGGATAAATTTGTTGCTAGTGTTCACTTTTCTTTATTATGTGCGTACCACTTAGCGTAGCTTTTATTTAATACTGTCATAGTTAATACTGCAGAGCTATCAGTAAGAATGGTTGTAAGGGCATTTCAAATGCTGGCTTGCTCCAAATCTGCTTTTAGAATGGAAACCACAGAGACAGCAAGTGCACAGGATGGCACAAGAAGAGCTCACACTGAACAGGAGAGCCTCATGCATTCAATACATAGAAACAACTTGCCTAATCTGGGCAAGGAATACTCTGCCCAGATGTGTCACCATTCCAGAAAACTGTTTTAAAAGTCACTAAATGAATGTGAATCTTTCCATGAGACTTGAGCATAAAAGAAGTAAAGCTTGAAAAGTCATGAGGAGATAGGTAAGCTACTGGAAAGTCTTTTCATGACGGCCAATTTTTAATAATGATTTCTTGATTTCCTTTCGTTACATTTTTTCCTCTTCATTTATAGAAGACAACATGAAGAAATACGTTAAAATAGTATTTTAATTTGTAGGGAATTCTTCAGGCTTTAGGAACATCCTCATTAAAACAAGGGAAAGAGAGGCAAACCCTGCCCACTACAAAATTGTCCTCAAAAGACACACTCACAAACTGGATCTTATCATTACAGTGCATGAATAACTTGATACAGAAACTAAAAAAAAAAAAAAAAAACCAACCCAAATCTTAGTATACAGCTTGACTACCTACTGGGTTTTCCTTATTCCCCTGACAGAGAACAAACTCACTTTTGGGACTTTACTCAGCCATGCCAGCAGTTCAACCAACACTCTGCCTGAAATTGGGTATGTGACCCAACTTGGAAGTCCTACATTGCCTCCTGGAAAACAAAGTTAAGCGTCTATCATGGTTTGTCTGTGAGTAGTATCTTACACTCATCAGTGCTAGAATGTACCAACTACCATGATTGCAAAAATCAGCTCCTGGACCTGCAAAAATAACCTTTACAAAATGAGAAATGGTTTAGGAAACTATGTTAAGCTTTTATTTTCTACTATGCTTTCTCCTAGATAGACCTAATCTCTCAAAAAAAGTCATGACTTCAAACACCAATTATTAATTTAAAAAAAATATTAAAGTGACCAAACTTTCCAAATGGACTTGCTGAGGCCAGGTACAACAGGTTCAGCTCTACTTTGGGCCAAGCTTTTAATGAAACTTGTAGATTAAATGGCAAGCCACGGACCCCATAGGAAATGTTTGCCCTGTTTGGGCAATGCAGTTTCTGTTGGGCAGAAAGGTAGCACCTCCACATCAAAACAAAACAGTGAGTCCACTCAGAAACAATACACATCCACAACCCAAACTCAGTGAGTATTAAGGTGAGCATTAAGTTCACAAAAGGAGGGGGTATGAGAAACACACCTGCAATTCAGGAGCAGGAGGGAGCCCAGGTCAAGGCAAATGAGGAGAAGAGGAGGTGGTATCAAAAACATTGTTGCTACCCAGTGTCTACAGCGACCCATGCTGGGGCTGTGGCAAAACAGCTGGTAATTGCACCATGGCACTGGTACCCAGGCAGGATAAAGGAGGGCTGAAAAGGAGCGCCTGGGGTGCTGGACCCGGCACCTGTGCCATGGCCAGGCAGCCAGGGAGGTGTGGATGGGCAGGGGCTGTGGGGCAGCCTGGGGCAGGGCATCCTCCAAGCCTGCTGCCCCTCGTGCTGGCAGAGCCTGGGGCACAGTAAGGGAGTACGGGTGTGTGCCCAGTGGCTGGTGCCACTCCCGGGGTGCAGGGGGTACAGGTCCCACTGTCCGGCCAGACACCGCTCCCATCTCACTAACCCCTGGGCAGGGGGCTGGACATCTTGGCTGTCTCAGGGCTCCTGCACCGAAGTGCCAGCTCTGCAGTCACATAAAGCCACCACTCAGCGTTTCAGAAAGAGGGAAAGGGCAGTAAACACCTACTGTGCTACGAGGAAAAGCAATGCATTTGGCAGCTCTGCTGAGTGATGCCCTCACAGGAGCCCTTCATGGGACAAGAGGAAAGCCAAGGGGGAGACTTCCCCAGAGCAAGCTCTCTGCCAGCTTGGTGCTGGAGGACAGGGAGGACGCAGAGCAGAACTGAGCCTGGGCAGGAGGTAAAGGGGCTGGAGATGTTTGGTTCCAAACTAGCTCCAGCCCCTGGCAGCTCAGAGGGTTCCAAACCAGCAGCCCTAGAGTGGGAGTAGGTTTATGGAGGGAAGCTTGCACCCAAGGGTTGCCCTTTTAGAAGTAAACTTAAAAACACATCCTCAAGAACAAGCAGCACACACTACAGAGAAAAAACACCAGCCAACACACCCAAATGGTCTGTGTGCAATTTCATCTGTGAAGTGATGTGCTAGTGCAGATTGAGAAGAAAGCTGCTCATCTCCCTTGTGCTGCACTGTGTAACTGATGGAAGAGTCTGCCATGCAGAAACAGGTCTGGGGGTGTAAATCACTAACATCTTTATTCAAACAGAAATATTAATATCTCCAGACAGGAGCCTACAGAGTCACTTGGAAAAAAAGCAGCTGAATGAAGACACAGGTCTTTACCAAACCAGGCCTTTTATTTGCCTTGAATTTAAGTTACAGTAGGACATTTGCTATTGCAGACTTGATTACATCCTTCAGCAGCTACGGAGGCAGAAACAACAAAACCAGAAACCCAGTATGTCACAGGCTACAGCTACACTTACTTCACCAAGTAAGACTCCAGTGACACACTCCGCTAGCCAAAATTTCTGGGTCGTAAAGTGCAGAACACAAGCATTTGTTAAGGTGAGAGCTGCCTTTCTAACCACCCCACACGCCAAACCACCACCACAGCAGGTCTGCCCACAGACCTGTGCATCTCTTGGAAAAATCCCCCTGGATTATTAGCCCAGTGTTTCTCTTTTCCTGGAGCCCCCGGAGAGCAGGCTGGGGGATTTCCTTCCTGCATGGTCTGTGCAGTGCAAACGCAAAGGAGCCACACACTGGGAGCAGGGCAAGGCCTCCTGCACATATAGGTGAGGTCACTCACTCAGGGGACGGACACACTGGGACCTCTGCACTACCAAACCTGTCTCTGCTCCAAGGTCAAGGAGATGTAACCCACACAGCCTGAAAACTTTGATATCCTTTTGCTCCAAAGCAGCATTTCTTTTTGCTTCTACATCTGCTGCCACAACAGGAGAGAGTGCCAAGAAACCCAGGAAGGTGAGGAGAATAAAATGCTTGAAATTCAAAACACAGAGGAGGCAGAGCCCAACCTACCTCACAATGCTTCCTCCCACAGAGAGAGGGATAACGACAACACCCTCTACAAAAGCCCTCTGCTGACACCGGAGCAATTTATCAACAGAGCACTTTTCCTACATGAACACAGGGTAGACTGTGAAACCACAGAATCACAGAATCCACCTCTCAGACAGGAGGTGAGTACTTGTCGGCAGAGCATCACAGACCACTGCAGCAGCACAATCCAAAAAACTACTGACTTTTAGTAAGTTAGAGATGAGAAAGCACACCCTGAAAAATTTGTTTTGTGCTCCTGTGTGAGCAAGACTACCTGAGCCTGCATAGGGAACAGCTTTTCTAGAAAGACAGCTGTCAAGTCCTGCTTTTTTGCCATTATTTTAATGTCGCAAAAATGAAAATCTTTGTGATGTGTCAACAGGATCACCAGCTAGAGGATCACCCTCTAGCTTTTGCAAGTCACTAAACAGTTAGTCTGAGTATAAAGAGCCCTGGAGCCTGTGAGCTCACAGGTAAGACAGCCACAGGAAATGTTTAATGTTCAGTGCATGGGCACTCCCATCAGATCATCCCCAGGAGGGCATCTGCAGTTCAGCAACAGCTTCCTCAAAGCCTATTGGGTAAGAACTCAAATTGGAATTGTATGTGAACAAGGATGGCCTGCAGTTCTGCTCACAGCCTTCAGAGGATGAGACCATCTGAACGGAAAAAAAAAAAAAAAAAATCAATGTTCTTGACTTGCCACTCCCAAAACTACATTTTTATCTTTGATTAGTAGGCAGTAGGTTACTAATTGGTAGACTGCTGCAGGGTCCAATCCCAGCAGAAACACAGCCAAGTGCTTTTGCACAGCACAGAGTAGCACAAAAGAGGAGATGTTCCTGCAGCAGACATCGCATGGTGAGCACAGCTGAATGGGAAAATTGTTCAACTCTCCTTTTCACATCTTGTTGATTGTGTCCTGGCAAGTTCTGCAAAGCCGGACAATGCAGCTGTGTCCATCACTACTGTACTCCATTCTAAGGTTTACCACGTGCATAACGAAGCTTTCATAATAAAATTCACTTATAATTACTACCAGTGTCGGAGGAACCATATACAGCTGTATGAGCAAATGAAAGAACTACTCCCTTAATACATATTTAATAGGCCATAAAATATCCTCATACAACCCAGTATTATACTTCGTTTTCTTCTGCCCTTTGCAACTCAAGTGCAATAGGCTAAGACAGTTGTCTAAACATCCCCTCAAACAGCTACTACCCACTGCTCCTATGAAAGATCCACCAAATTAATGGCTACAGACAGTATTTACTCAGCTTTGCGCATCTTCAATATAAAGCTCATAAATCACAGTAATGTAACTCTTATGCGTCTCAGAAACAACAATAAAGGCTCCACAAAAATTTCAAATAAAATGGCCTTGTGCAATGTTCACTAACAGAAACTGACTTGATAATACATTCCTAGCTACCAAAACATTTTCTGCAGAATCGAATTGTCACAATCATCTCCCATCCTCTACCCCTACCAAGAGATAAAGAGTGTGAAGCCAAAGATTAGTGCCAAGCGAACCCCTGGGGGTCTGTTCCCCGTCTGAACCCTTCCCTAACAGATTCCAGGTTAATTTCCAAGCTATTGACCATATTAAAGCAGCAACAATTTCCCAAAATATACTGTAACTCAAATCAGGATAACCAAAAGGGTAAATAAAATTCCAAGGCGGAGCAAAATTTTGCTAAAAAAAAAAAAAAAAAAAAAAGGCTATAAATCTCCCAAATAAGAAGATGGTCTCAAGATGCACCAGGGAAGGTTTAGATTGGATAGAAGAAAATATTTTTCCACCAGAAGGGCAGTCAAGCATAGGGACAGGCTGTCGAGGGATCTGGTTGTGTCACCATCCCAGGAGGTCTTTTAAAAGACATGCGGATACGGCACTCAGGGACATGGCTTGGGGGTGTACTTCGCAGTGCAAGGTCGATGGTTGGACTCAGTGATTTTCAATGTCTTTTCCAACCTCAACAATTCTGTAATTCTATGAAAAATAAGTGGAAACCAAACCACATTGCACACATTTATCAGTTATGTATCTTCTTTCTAAAGGCAGCATTTTAAGCATGAGAAATGAGTTTTTAATGGAGACTAGATTCCTTAGTGCAGGGGTTCAATTTGATCACAGAAGGAGACACAGCTAAATGAACTTTAATTGTGTTTTTGGAACCACCACCCTCTCTCAGAACTATATAGATCTATATAAAACCCTTTAGGTTTATCAAAATTTGTAATGATTTTGAAAGCACATGTAATATCTCCATACACAATTTTCAAGTGCCATCTAGTGGTTATTTTCTTTTTTATCACAATTTGGTATTCAAAGAAAACTCTCTGTTATTAAAATTTTTCAAAACTTCTGTTATTTCTATTACTTATTATTATTTTATTTTGCGACTCTTGACCCTGCTATGGTAAGTAGATGCTTAAATTAAGTCTAACTTTAAGAATTTTGTTTAACTGAATTTGGGCCAGAAAACAGCCAATTTCAGGACTAGGGAATTAAAAGAAAAATGGGAAAAAAAAATTATCCGTCTTATCCAGAGAAACAAAACAAGGCATAAATATCAATTCATTATTTAGAGGTTTTTCAGTACAACTTAATGACTTCTTATCATGAAAAAATTCTGTCTTGTTAAAAGTCTGTAAATAATTAGGGCCTCAACTGAACATAATGAGAAAATCCCGGAGAATAAAGCACGTTCTAAGCATTTCTCACACGGGATGAAGCCAAAAATCCACAGTGCCATATCAGTAGGTTTGTTTTACACTCAACCCAACCTGTGATCTTACACAGGCCCAAAACTTTGATACTGAGCTAGGTTTGATCACTTAACGTATTAGGCTCAAAATGGGAACAATTACTTCCTGTGTTGTGTGTCCCATCTCAAATATCCTCTTATTCTCCAAGTATAAGGAATTGGGCTCACACTAGGTATCTGAAAAAATGGCCAAATGTGCACATGCAACAGCGTGCCCAAGAAGGCATCAAACCTGCAGTTCGCACCATGCAGACAACCTGTGTGAAACACGCAGAGCATATCAAATCCTGAATTTAATGTGCATGGAAAGACACGTATGTGCTTCCAGCTCCACCTGGAAACTACTAGACACAAATATGGAGATCTGTGCCTGGTAGCCAACCAACCAATGAAAATATCAGGGCTTCCTTACAATGAACCTCTGAGAGCTTAAAAGGAAGATGGTTCTATTTCTGTAACATAATTTCAGAGAGCTACAGTAATATGCATATAATTTTGTGCCTATCTATGCCTATAGAAAAAGTATTACAACACAGAGTTTCAGACAGAGCCAAAGTTGAGAACATATCATTACCAAACATCATCTTTAGTATTTTTCTACTGCAAGACTTGTTAGCTAACTTGCTCTGGCAGAATCACATTCACTGAGGACAAAAAGTTATAAAAACGCTTAGCTCTTATCATTCTGGCTTGATTTCAAAGCACTTTAATAAAGGTGGGAACATTGCTATCTTCCTAATATTTGCAGTTAGGAAAGAGTCTGAGAGAGGTGAAAAATCTTGGAAAAAAGGTCAGAAACAAATTCATGGTCAAACTGGGAAGCGAGCTTGTAACTGATCCCAGCCCCTGCTCCCTTCTGCTGTCTCTCCCTTCCAGAAGGTGAAGAAACTGAAAAGAAAACTTCCACATTCAGCAATCTTTTTGTGTGCTTGCTACATGGGTAATCAGAGAGACATTACACATGCCCAGCGAGGCAAACTTAAGATCCACCTCCATTAGGCCTCTGTGGAGCTGCAGAACTTGGACGATGAAGTGGAAGTGCACGTGCAGCACATGCCCCTGTGCAGCCCACGCTGCTGCCCACGGCCTGAACAGCCCGTGCCATCCCCTCCCAGGGGTGAGGGTCCTGTGTGTGGCACAGCCTCATCCAGCTGGATGCATCAGCCCACCAGGACACCGGCAGCAGGGCATTTGCTGGGTAACCCAAACTGCTTGTGCCGACAAAACACTGCAGTGGACAAAACAGTAAGCACCTCATTTTAGATCTGAGTGCTGTCTCCCATTAGGAATGCATTCAAGCCCTTAAACACACCATTGAACCTGCCTATCTGATTTGGGGCTCATCCAACATCCTCAGTGTAATAATCCACGTAGAGGTCCTGGAAATCCTACAGAATAGTGAAACTACCTCTGGGCAATTATATAAAAAGCAATGCAAAGATCTGGAGATGCAGGAAATCACAAAGCTGCCCCTGAATACAAGAACAGGGCATACACAATGCCAGAAAGAGTAAAAAAATTACATAACACAGAGATAAGAGAAAATAAACAATGTTACTAAAAAAATTCCTCAGAAGGTAGAATGTTATCTTATTCCACATATAGCCTCAATAAGGCAGCCTCAGCTACTCAGAACATTAAACTCCCCTTTAAACACCTATTGAAATAATAAATGTAATTTAAAGTCCCATAGTTCCATTAGCTCATTGCCTAAATTGTTGCACTCAATCATTCAGGTAATCCATTAAAAAGGAAGGGAAGTTTTGGCCTACATGGCTGCTATTTCTTTTTAGGATAAGAGTACTTCGTGTATTACCTCAGATGTGCCCCCTCTAAGAGCCCACACACGAAAATTATCCGAGTCAAGTTAGCAAAGCAGTTCCCCCAGGATGCCACACAACACCAAGCCTAAGTCTATTGCTTTTTTTGCAGGTGAAATGCAAGCAAAAATTCTGCATGCAGATTTAAAGTACTTCATTTGTTGGAAAAGGTCTAAAAGTCAAACACACACAGCTCACAAAATTAAGAAAAAAAAATTTTACTTTCATACTATAATTTTAAAAATTGCTTTGATTGAGAGCTATATACACACCAGTATGAGAAAATCCTGTATAATGGCAAACAGCGTCCGTAAGTGTGTAACTAAGTAGACTCATCTTTCATAGATGGCAATTCACTGTAGCATTATAGCCACATTCTCCTGAAGCTCAATGGATGTGAGTATGAAAGATTTCAAATTTCTGGAAGAAAGCAAGCTACCAAAAAAATCTGTTCATTGCCAGGGTAGCTTTATGCCATAAGACATTTCAGAGTTTTTCCCTAACAACCTATCTCCCAAATAAGCTTCGAACTAAGCCATGAAAAGTAAGCAGGGCTGTCAACAACGCTCCCATTCTCAAGCCATATGCATGCTCACTAACATTGCAAAAATGCATCACCACCTCGAGTTCTGCTAAACAGAACAGTCCCTTTTAAGAAGAAAGAGACTTGGCTTATTTCTAATTCCTGGAAAGACAATCACATGATTCAGCAATGTCCACTTCAAAAGATCCAAAGCTAAAAATGTGACATGAGCTACATATGACGGATTTTGGACAAATATTTTTGCTTCATTCCCCTGAAAACTAGACAATATAATTATTAATTTTCATGCACTAACAAACGATTATATCATGAAAAGGGAAATACTAAATACTAAATTCATAGCACCTGGGGGTCTCTAGTCCTGCTCAAGGCAGGACTAGCTTCAAAGTTGGATCACACTGCTCAGGAGCCTGCCCAGGGATCAAGAACCTACCACCTCTTCTGGCACCTGCTCAACCACTCTCACAATGGAGGAAATTTTGCCTTATGCTCAACCAGAATTTCCCCAGCTGCAGCTTGTGACTGTCACCTCTTGCCTATCCTTTCACTAAGCACCTCTAAGAGGAGTTTAGCTCCCTCTTCTTCCTAATTATTCTATAGATAGTTGGAGTCAACTGGAGATTATCAGTCAAAACACAACCAGCTCTTGCAGCCTCTCCTGATACATCATGTGCTCCAAACTGAGCCACCCCAGTGGTCCTCATCTGTGCTCCCTCCAGTCTCTCTGCATGGGTGTTCACTCTCAGAGGTGCACAGCAGGAAAACCCTTCTCTCAACCTGTGGCCTACACTCTTGCTCACACTGTCCAGCCTTCAGTTTGCTTTCGTGGCTATAAGGTCTTGCTGCCAAGGTCTAGTAAGCTTACTGCCCATCAGGATCACCAGGTCTTCTCTGCAAAGCTGATTTCTGCCCTTCTTTTTGTTAATCCTCTCGGGTTCCTGTTAGCCACCTCCAACTTTCTCAAGTCCCTTTGAATGGCAGCTCCTGTATATCCAGTACTTCACCAATTTGGGGTAACCTTTGACTTGCTGAGGGTGCACTGCAACCCAACATTTGTATCATTAATGAAAATATTAAACACTGGCACCGGTATCAGTCCCCAAGGAATACCACCAGTAACTCTCTGGCAGTTCAATGCTGATCCACTGGCTCAGCCAATTTTTCACATACTGTGCAATCTACGTAACAATCCATCCAGCTGGAATTCAGTTTGGCTCCAGGGCTGCTAACTGAAGTGTCAAAAGCCTTGGTACCATCAAAGTAAACAAAGTCCTCTGCTCTCCCCTTGTATTTTGCTCTCTCCACAGTATTTTGTCCCTATCACTTCTTCACAGTGAGGAACAATTTGCCCATGCTAAATTCATGTTTGGCTGTTCCATGTCCCCTTCTTATCCTTCACGTGCCTAGAAATGACTGCCATGAGGACCAGTGCTGCAGTCCTACCAATGACTGAGCTGAGGTCAGCCAGTCTGCTGTCTCTCAGACGTTTCTTTGTGCTTTAGAGCACAAGTAAACACCTCAGGGTCTGATTTCTTCTGCCTGCATGATCCACAAGAATGATGACCCTATTTCATTCGACCTGTGGTAACCTGAGATTACAACCATGCTACCATATTTGCCAGCAATTCCAAATGCAGAAGAGCTGGAAATACTGGTATCTGGAGAACAGGTACCACAGCTTGTTTGTCTCAACCCCTCCTTTTTGTTTTCAGGAAGCTATACAATACTAAAAACCCAAGTTTGCAAACCCCTCTCCCCCACTTAAAAAAAATTAAAAATCCATGATATTTAAACATTACATGGTATTTTCACTGTGTTTGGAAATGTGAGTCATATTTAGTCCAAGCTTTCCTTCATATTCTAATTTTTTAAAAAGTTTGTTTTTCAGTAGGGGGAAGAACATGAAGTCACAGTGATTCTGAGGCGAGCCCTAAAAAAACCTCAGTGAGCAAGAGAGCAAGTGAGCTTCCTTGTCAAGTAATGTGTGTCATTTAAGAATATAGGAGCACCTGGCACCCAATGAAAAAAATCTAAAATCCAGATGCTTGATACCCTCAGAGGTCTGCAGTGGACAGTCCAGTTGAGAAGTCTGTTGTTCTAGGCTCAACAGTCCAAACACAAACAAGGCTTCCCTGAAAGTCCAGGTCAGGTCCCTGATGAGCTGGTAAGCAACTGGACAGACAATCCCACATGATTTGCTCACAAAAACTTACTGGAAACAGTGAAGATGCCCAAGGACTTTGGTGAGCTTGGACAGGACTTTCCAAATCAAGTTTTAAAATAACTTAACCTGCTCAGTTTGACATGGTTTGCAGGTGTTTTAAATAGTCTAGAATTGCTATAGGATGCATTAATTTGGCAGCAATCTCTGGGATCCATGGGTCTTTCAAAAGCTTTAAGAGGTGACATGAAGGATCTCATTGCAAGAGACTGGTCAGCCCACTGAAGAATCAAACACTTAAAATCAGCTGAGACATTTCCTTCTATGAGTAGTCCAGGTTTGCACTGAAATCTCAGCAGGAAGCAGGAAAAGGTTTTTCTTTTCTTTTTAAAGAGATTTTAAGTGGAGGGGCACTTTGGTACACAAAAAAACCTCTGAAACATGGCTGTGGATCCCTGCTTATTAAATGCTAGGCTCTTAATGAAGCCCTCTCAGAATGGGTAGATTTCATGGGTATGTGAACGCAAACACATACCATTCATTAAGCAGTAACTCAGAAACCTCCATCTTTGAAATATTGAGTGGTCCTTTGTCTTTATCTTCTGATGCCCATTCACAATGCAGTGCAACTCACAAAGCTGGACCCTTTCTATCATCTAATAAACTGAGATCTTAGGAAAAAAAAAGTCTCAGGTAAAAAACCCTCTTAAAATATGAGTCAACAAGCTACAACTCATTTAGGCTCTCATCCCTCTCAAAAAATTACCTCCATGTATATCCAACATTTTCAAAAGACTGGGGACACAGGTGGGTTTCTCCTGAATACTCTGGGTATCAGTGATGGCAGGCTACTGTGGACAAGTAAATATTAGTTATGCAGTTTACTGTTCCTTGTGCTCCTACAGAGAGTACATCCTACCACCTATGCTATGGTCATTATCCATGACCTGAGTTCCTCTGCTGACGTGAACTGCGATGTTGAGGCAAAGGAAAGAGCCAGACTTAACTGTGGATGTGCCAGGTTATTTGATTAATCCCACCTTCTTCATACTACCTATTAACTCAGTTGGGAGACACCTTTCATTCAGTGGACTCTAAGGACATATTTTTTTCCCCAATTAACACAGTCCTGAATTCTTCATTTTTGGGAAATGCCACAGCATCTTCATGAAGTTACAAGTTATACTGCAGACAGCTTAAAAATGTCCTCCTGATTGGAAAGTTTGTCTGTGGAACATGAAGTGGAAGAGTGAACTGACACCCCTGTACTTCAACATCTTTTCTGTTTTCTTTGCATCAGATTAAATGACTCATCTCAGTCATAATGACTAAAACCAGATTTGTGAAAACTGGCTCCTGGTAACTCTTTCTGATGTTGGCATTAAAACCCTCAGTTTGCTTTATATCACAGTTAAATTATGACAAGTCAAACATTTGGCTAAAGCTTAGGAAGAGCAAATGAGTTCTCATCATCGTAAACATTTTCAGTACAAGGGCAAGTCAGCTCACAGGAAAAAGTACACCATTTCCACAGTCAATTATCTTTAATTCACACTTCCACTGCACAGGCCTACCACTAAAGAAGAAACCCACAGAGACAGACAGCACAGGCAGATTCCCAAAATGTATAGGCAAAGTACTGATTTTTACTCAAAAAAACCCATTTACACACTGAATATTTTCTTGAAAAGATGCCTCAGGACCACCTATGGCAGCAACGGCAACTTCCAGTAACAATGCAACCAGCTGATTTAAAGAAAAAACGTAAAGGAAAATAAAAAGAACTGTATGAAATCATTTGACAGAGGCACTTGTAAGAAACACCGAGGTCTGGAAAGAGAGTGCTAACACATAAAACACAGGTTCCCACTGCTGCCAAACCCCATGTTCTGTGATTCAGTTCTTTGAGCACATTATGAATATGAAAAGTGTGGAAAACATTTGCCTTTTCATTTGGGGTTTTGTTGTTGTCAGCTCTTTTTTTTTAATAATGCCTTGTACACCTCAAAAATACGCAGTAAAACTGTAAATTGGAAAAACTGCAGTCAAAAACAATGTTGCCACCAGTAGAGGATATCAGCCTGCACTGTTTCATTCGATCTCCTTTTGGCAAGGTTTTCTGGAAAACCACCAAGAAAGTACCAGAGGCCATAAAAACTGAAAGCAGAAGTTCTCTTAGTAAGATAGATCATTTAAACTTTTGGTTCTCATTCTGTTTACGTTATCACCTATTTAAAACTCACATTTCTTAACCAACAGTCAAAGAAGAAGTGGCTTCATAAAAAAACCTCCAACAGTCTGGCTCCAGCTGGGTGGTGAAAACTTGCTTCTGCAGCTCTCCAGTAGAAAAAAAGCCAAAACAATAAATCTCCAGCCAACATAAAAAAGCCACTTCACAAGTAAGCCACACCTCAAACAAGATTGGATAGTTAAGATTACAGGTAGGCATTATGGTTTTTATCTTCATATCTTTATGACCACAGAGAAACAAGAGGGAAATATTGTTTTTCCCAGTTCTTTTGATCACTACTGGGAATCTTTTCTGATTGTTTAACAAATGTAAAATTGAGTACTCCAAACTTTTAATGAGTTTTACAAACTGTATTATTATGCCTATGCAGATATTCCTAGATGGAAATACAGATAGACATTTAGGCAAGATATATCTACATCCAACCATGTATACACACCAGGTCACAACCTCAAGGTTTTACATCCAGTTACTCTGACACCATCAGTGGAGAAATGGCAGCTGTGCCTGCAGACAAGTCAAAATATAGTTTACTGAAATGAAACTATCAATACCAAACTACTCCTGTAAGGAGAATAATTGCTGATGAAACCCCTTTCTCTCTGTTTAAAGAATTAACCTCTTTGAGTGGACAAGTATTTTCTGTTTTCTCAGTTGAGTGGCACAGCAGTGTCATTGAGGTTTGTCACTTTTAATAATGATTTGGTGCACAGTCAATTATCAATTAAGGAATTGATCATGTCAAAGTAATTGCAAACGATACAATGAAGTCACAGATTGTGGAATAGTTCCTATTTGCTGTAATTTTGGTTTACTCAAATGTGGCAAATCTGCCTTCAGTTTTTCTTCAAAGCCAACCTGAATCTCTTTTCTGTTTGCATCAGGAACCAAAGCAGGTAGATTCAAACTAAAGAGTAGAACAGTAACAGCCACCCTCCACCTTTCCACTATCTTGCAGTGAACTCACCTGTTGTAGCAAGAAAACTATTTGCCTATCAACCCTCCCCCAACCTTTGCCTTGCCCAGAACATTCATCCATCCTCTGCAACAGCAGGGAGCAGAAGCCAAGAGCACAAGACGCTGACCATCCAATGCTGATGAAGAAACAATAATGAACATCCCACAATGCACCCAGACAATAATTGCCAAGTCTTCCTTACTGCTGCTGTGTCCTTTGAACGCAGCTTTCTTTCGAAACATCAAGTCAATGCAGTAGTTACCATCTCACAGCATTCCTTTAATCACACTACCTTGTGGCAGGTGACTGGCTTTGGTCACCCACATCCCTGCCTACAGCTACCACAGGGCAACACACTAAGTGAGAGGTTCCAGTACGGCTGAACAGCACCTTGGGCCCATTACTTCCCTCCACAAGAGAAGGCGAGTATGGGCATCCCTCTGATGTCCAAGGGTGACATCTCGTGTGGCAGGGCTGACAAGTGCTTCCACCTACAGCATTAACCTCAAGGCATTGTGAGTTTTTTATGCTGCAGCTTCCCTTCTCACTACATATCTCAGTGCTCTTCCTACATCACTGAAGTCATCAGAGATTTCACTCAGAACAGCCTCAGCTGCCCCAAGAGCAATGCCAAGCTTGGGGCCACACATGGCCCCATTCCCTCCACAGAGCCCACCCTCAGTCCACTGCCAGCCTTCTCTCCGAGGGCTCTAAGTTAGGACTTGTATCTGTCCTCCCATTTGCACATCCGAACCTGTGACAGTGTGAACTGACTTCAAAGCAGCCTAAAATCATTAGGAGAGAAGTGGCTGCAGAATGAATAAGCAAAAAAAAAAAAAAA
>VXAY01005691.1:647995-704982 GCA_013399855.1 Oxyruncus cristatus
GTAAGGGCACACCAAGTATACTAAGTATCTGCTAATATCCAGGAGGACTCCAGGCATACTTCCAGACTAATGTCTCCTGAAGGCCCAAGATGATGTTAGGTCTTTGTTATGCAATGCATTGTAGACTTGAAATTTACTGTGTTCAGCTTCGAAGACATCTTTAGAAAGCAGCATAATGCATGAGAAAACATCTCCTTATTAAAAAGACTGTGCATTTAAGTAATTAACTTTTTTTCCTAGACATTCATTAAAAGAGAACAGTATCCTCACACACAAATTATAAACAAGCCAAGCGCAATAACCATCACATACAAAAACCCAGCACTACAAAGACATCTCTCTGGAGAAGAGATAAGGGATCAAAACAAACAAAAATCCCAGGTTACTTTTTTCCCCCTCCCTGTCTTGTTTTGCAAAGGAAGCCCTGAAGTCTCTATTATGATACCAGAGAAACCACATAAAAGTATCTAAGGTTACACCAAGCTTAGACTCAAAACTAGTTTATATCAGCATGTGTGAGAGACAGGAAGACAGATGATTAGGAATTACTGATACCCTTGTATTCAAAGAGTTTTCTTATTCAACCTTAGACAATTTGAGATTGTGCCTTCCCTGTTATATGGAAAAGCACCCTTCACAATGCAGATAATGACCTACAATACCTATACCAGCTTATGGAAATGAAATCTTACTGAAGGAGAAAGATCCAGAAAGAGCGAAACCAAACTGACAGTTTATATGATGCTTGAACACCTCTACTGAACCACTCTATCGCTTTATTTTGGAGCATTTCTAAACCATAAAGAGACTCCAAAGCCAAAGATAAATAAGATTAGATAAACCAGAATAAATCGGGTAAACACATTCAGGTTTGGAATTTCATATACTGTAGACTCTAAAATATAATTGAGCATCCTGTATGCATTGTTATCACCTTGAATGGGTATTTAGAGAAGAAAAACTGACTTCTGTTTTTTAACTCCTATCTATTATAGTTCTAATGCAGTTTTCGTTGCTTTGCACAATAAAAGCATACTGAAATGCACAGTGTTCTAAAATGGTCTCACAGGAGAAAGTAAACAATAAGTAATTTGCCAGAAACCTCACTTTTTATTCTATTGTATAATACATACAGTGAAATTACTGAATTGAATAGTTCAGACACAGTTTAACATGTGCAACTTTTGCATTCTGTAGCTCTATCAAACTTGTTTATTTTACTGTATACACATATTTAGAAGAACCACGAAAGGGTAATTTTACCCTTGGAGAGTGAGAAAGACTTCTGAATTATGAATTGCTTTATGACATGAAATCCTAACAAGATACATCTCAGAAGACCATTTATGCTGCGGCCTGCTACAGCTCGGTGATAAGATGCACTATATGGAAGTTCTATATCAAATTAAAAACACAGTGAGTGATATTCGACATTTTGCTTTCTCCAGATTACCTGTGTAACAAAACTCTTTATAGGCCATTATGCAAATTCACATCCACAAACAGACTTCTAAAATTTTCTACTTGTTTAGGCTATGGAAGTTCCATTACCTATACAAGAACAAGCCCCCATTTACACAGGAACTCACATTACTAAATTAAAATTAACTCAGAGCTTCCAGTTCTTATTTTAGTCTGAGTTGTTTATTCTCAGATAGCTTAGGCTGGTTCCTCAACACCACTAAGCTCAGAGGATGCCAGGGGAATAAAGCTGTACCGAACATTGGAATTTACCTCCATGACATGTGACTGTCAGTGTGTCACAAACCCCAGGCTGATTCCTGATGAAAGAAGCCATGAAGCTGAAGCCTCATGACACAAATAATTTAGAGAGTTCACTACTTTGATTTAGGTTAAACGGATTTATGAGCTTAGAAACTGGAGTAAGTTACTGCAATCTGAGCAGCTGAGCTGTGTAGTTGACCATACATGCGCACTTTAGCCTACAGCAAAAGCCAGGTCAAGCACATTTGTGGCTTATGAAAGTCAAATGATAGGAGATTTGAATGGAGAAAATTCAATGAAAGGAGATTTATGGAGTCCACCTACTTTACTTCATCACTGCAATAAGAGCGCTCTCTGAAGAAGCTGCAGATCCCCAATCATCAAAACATCCTTAGCTGGTGGTCTGCTGCAAGGTCCATCCCACCGGGGCATGAGACCACTGTTCACACCACTACACCCAGCAGGTGCCCACATTACAGAGAGCAGTGACCATACAGAATTCTCCGTGTGTGAAAACTCTGCATGGTGTGTCCTACAACATGCCTGGCCATGTACCCAACACTTAACAGCCAGCTCTTCATGAACCTCTCACAATGACACAAAGGGGGGCACAGGAGCACCTGGCAAGTGACTGCAGTATGCTGGCCACTGTTACAGTAACAGAGAGCTCTCCTTCTTCGCTGAAGTTTGAGACAGAGGGTTGCAGATCACGACACATTACCTAACCCATTTGTTCATGACTGAACCCACTGGTAAAAGGCTCAGACACAGAATCAGATGTTGGCCAGGTACCAGTTACCCAACTCACCCTAACTCAACAACGTTGTCCAGAGTCAAAAGCAAACACGGACTGTCTGGAGTTCTGTGTGTGCCCTGCACTCCTCAATCTATGCTTAAAGGAAAACAGCATAATACTGTATTTGCAGGGGCTTAATTTAAGATGATATTAAGATATAAATACAAGCTTAAGGGAAGTAAAATGGGGAAGCAGGCATCTTCCTGAACAGTGAGACAGTACCAGATGCCATAACTAACCAGCATTCTCTTGAATCTTGTTACCTGTCTTAACTTACAAGTCACAACCTCAGCAAGGCCACTTTCTTCAGCTGACTACACCGATTCACAATACCTGGAGGATCTGACCCATGTTATTGAAGAACTCCTTGCACCCTCTGAGCTCTAAAACCATTACCTCTGGCATGACAGGATTAAAATTTACCCACATTCTTCCCCCATCATGACTCTTGGATGAATGGCAACTGCTGCTAAAACCAACACTAATCAGACAGAAGAAATATTTCAAGATTTTGAAGTTTTCATCTAATCTCTAACAAAGAGATTATTCCCAGTGAAGATGTTATAGTCTGGAAGTGCTGCAAGCCACAGATCCCTGCTCAAGCCTGGAGACACAGGCTCAGGAGCTCCCCTGGACTCAGGAGACCACCAACTCCATGGGAAACAGAAGTGCCACAGAGACACAAGTGACTGTAAACTGAATCACCTCTCCAAGGCTCACCAAGGGTGCTCCTCGCCTGTTTGCTTAGCATGGAAGTAACAAACAAGCCTGCTAGTGCTTAAAATACTCTTTGCTTTTGAATGGATCAAAGTTGAGAAATGCCAACAAGCAAGTGGGAACTGCAAGCAAACCTGCAGGTGTATCCCTACAGCTCACAGCAGCCGGCTTCAGAGCAGTGGCTCAGTTACCGGCTCACTGAGAACCACTGATCCAACAAGCACAACCCTTAGTAAAAACCTTTTTTCAAGAGAGTTGTACAGTACCAAAACTTTCTACTTTTCACATATGGTCTTCTCAAAACACTTCAGCAACAAAACCCTTGGCCTAAGGATATCACAGCTTAAAGAGTATCTGACCCAGAAACCAACCCCAGGTGGGAAAAGGTTGGCCAAGAAGCCAGAGATCTGAGAACTATCCCCACTCACCACATTATACCGTTACGATCCTGGGTATAATTCAGAATTACATAAACCCGAAAATGCAGTTTCCCACAACTTCTCAGGGGCTTATCCACATGGACTGACTGAAAATCAAACAGAGAGTGACACAAGTGTGGAAAGTGCTCTTCATCATCACCTCCCAGTGGATCCCAAGTCTTGTCTGGTAACTCCTAAGATACTTTGAATCTGAGGTGGGGGACGGGGGTGGGGTGCAGAAGGGGAGGGAGAGAAAAGACAAAAAAAGGAAAGTAGAGGCATCTATCTGAACACCTACTGACTTGCCCATGCATCTACAAGAACTACATCAGGTTGTTGCTACCTGCTTTACACTACATGAAGAAAGAGAGGGAGAAAGGACTGAAAAAACAGTGGGTTTATCTCAAGTTTTGAAAGAAATTTTCCCTCCTCTTTCTCCACAGCTTTCCCTTTGGGGAGAACAGGGTCAGTGGTAAAGGGGCTGATCAGATAATTGATAATGAATTTCGAAAGGAAAAACATAACTTCCCTAAGTTAATTCTGTCATGCAACAGAATTTCTCATTAAGACAAAGCTTGGCATCAGGCATAATGATTTCTGAAGTTATCCATATAGGCATAAGTTACTTTCACTTGAATGCTGACATAGCTTGGACAAGTTTACAAACACGACTGTGAAAAGAAAGTTTAAAAAAAACCAGTCGTATTTCCTGATATGTGTTCCTGGGCTCTTTCAGACCACTCTGAACTCCTGGGCCCAGCCTCTTTGCCCTGTCAAACTTCTCCAAGCCAGCACATGGAGATGCTCCAAGAGATGGACTCTTGTGGTTGACAGTGCACAAGTTTGCCTGTAACACGGGCACAGCAGAGCCACAGACTTGATACACATACTGGTACTGCTACACAACAACTTCTGACAGAGAACAGCAGGAGCTCCCAGCTACTTACACAGCAACATGTTAACTATGAAACAAGTGGCAACGAAGTTACTGAGACCAGAAAGATGCCTGTGCAGACACCTTACAAATGGGAAGACAGGTCCTGAAGGCGGGTCACTCCACTTTCAACACACCTAACATGCTCATTTTAGTGTCCTCCCCAGTCTTGGTACAGTACCTGATATTTATTTAGTACCACATATACAATATATTACTGCTCCATCAAAAGCTTCTGGGAACTATAAACAGGTATTTGTAAAGGGGAATAAGGCAATTTTAATTCTGTTTATTCTCCAAATGGTCCCAAAAAGACATCCATCGCAAGCGACTACAGATGATCAGCATAATCTGTGGCCCAACAGCTTTATAGCTCATTCTGTGGGGAAGTAGCCTTTCATACCTCCAAATCATATTCTATGTTCAACTCAGGTACACGGATATGGAAAGTTAGATGGCATCATTATTCCATTAGGATGTGGCAAACTCTTGAAATGCAGTGGTTTCTGCTTTCTTTCAGAGGAAAAGATGACGAAGTTCATAGCTGAGGAGAAATGTTTAAAAACATAAGACTCGTGCATGGTAATTAAACCCTTACATTTGAAAAAGCATCCTCGTCCACCTTTCTCAAAAAGGACACATCAAGAAGCAGTAATTGCTCTTGGATATCTGATTTTTCGTGTTGGGTTGCTGGGGTTTTTTTGCAAAGGCCGGAATTGACCCTGTGCTAGGAGGAGAAAGTTCAGCTGCCCACGGTATCACTACAATATCCAGAGTTTAGGATGAAGCTGTAACACAGCTTACAAGTCATATTCATTTTTGCACCTGGACTCATTTGTAATAAAATTATCTAGTAAAATTTTGACTACTTAATAAAAGTAGCCAAAACTGCATTCCTGGCCTGCTGAGGAAGGACCACAACATGTGCCAAAGGACAACACAGAAACTCCTGGCCTCCTTCTATAGTGAAGTGTCAGGCATGAACAAAGTTCCCTGGCCAAAGTTTGACAGAACCACGAAGATATGTAGAAAAAAACACTGGAAATGGCTCAGATTTTACTTCCATAAGCTCAGCACCTGGAAGGGAAAATTTTAAGCCTTCTATTTAATATGCAATATGCAAAATGTATATAGTAAATAGCTTCATATATATGTTGTTTATCTTTATATATATATATATATGCAGACATATAACCTGAACAAACAAGAGACTACAAAAGAAAGAAACATAAGCTTTCTGCAAAATCTGTTGCACTGCTACTTTATACTTCATAAGATGCTTTTTTGGCTAAATTTTCTAGTCTTTTCACGTGCAACAGCAACCTGCATGTTACTTAAAAACATACATAAATAAATCAACACACTGATGTCTCAATTCTGCAAACAGTAGTAACGAGGGGCATTTCAACTCCAGCACAGATGCAGACATACCCTTCTGTTTTTCTGAACCATTTTGAAATCTCACCAGGATTTCTTTAACTACATACATTAACTGAAGCCTTCCAAATTAAAAACTCTGCGGTGCCAAACTGCTGTTTGCTATTAAAAAAATGGAGAAAGTGCATGTACAAGAAACTGCATGAGGAGTAAACATCCTTTCCCTAAATACACACTCCTAAAAGTAGTGATGCAAACCTGACATTTCCTGACTCAGCAGACAGTCTCCCTGTCAGCGCCCACTTTAACGACAGAAAGAGTTCTATTAGTCCCCAGTCCTATTGCTGCAGCCGAGCCAGCAGAACAAGCGGATAAACAGATCGCAGCCTCAGCTCTGCGTCACCAAAGCTGCCCGCCAGGTTTTGTCTGCAAGACCAGTTTCTGTCCATGTGACCCGTTTCCCTTTCTCCCACACTCAGCCCAACAGGATTGCAGAGCTGCCAGGAAAGGCAGAATCAGGCCTAAAATTAACTTTATCAAACACAGTAAAAACGTAGGAAGAATCCAATTAACTCCACTACCCCAAGCCGAGTTGTGCAGGACAAACAATGCACATTCCTATCATTCTTCCAGCTTTTGCGTTCAGCAGATTTGTCACAGAAGCCCTACAATCAGCCTGCAGCCAAACCAGTCTTTTTTTTTAAACCTGACTTTACTGTGAATTCCTGAGCACTCTCTTCCACCAGCGTGCTTCCCTAGTTAGTCCACACACCAGCCACGTTCAAGCCACATTTCTAGTTTTGCAGAAGCGTTTTGGTGGAATGGACAGACAGGTGTGCAAAACTACAGCACCACTCCTCTTTCTGGAACTGTAACCATGTCATCTAATAAGCTGAGGAAACTGGGATTCTAGATGGGAGATGCACAGGACTACAATATATCTTTCGAGCCCTGCTATGTTCAGCTCAACAGGATCCTTATCTTTATCCGATTTTCTTTTAATGTCGAAAATAAATTGGAAATTAATATGCTCTCAGAACAGAAAAAAAGAAATAAAACTAATGATAAAATCTTCTCCATTGTTTTGGTTTTAAATCATCTGACAGACTTCAGTATTAAAAAATTAAAGCTCTTTTACGAGAGACTGGAAAACAGTACAGTGAAGAGACAAATGATGACTATTAATTCTTCTTAATCCTACAGAACACTGTTAGATACTGAATGATGATGCATGAGGGGAAAAGGGAAAGAAACAAAAACATCCCGCTAAATTCTCTCACTCCACAAAATATTGAGGCAAAAACCAAACAACATCCAAAACACCAAACCAGAAAACCTCCCCCCCAAAAGCCTCAGTGCAGCAAAATACTCAACACTAGAATATCTTTTGCTCCATTTCATCTGACAGTTTCTAAAATCAACTAGAGTGAGTACTTCTATTTTCACTCCTTTTGATTAACCAGATTACAAAAGACAGTCCAAATAATGGGCTCAGATATTAAAAATATCTATGTACACACCTATGATTTAGCATTAAGAAATTATTTTATCCCAGACAAGCATCAGCCAACAGCTTTAAAGTAAAAATCTCAGAAGTGTTTCCCTAACAGTTATCTTTAACTTTTATTGGACTGACTTCCAACAGAAGTCCTGAAGTGGAAAAAAAGGTGAAAAACTTGGATTCTAGGCAGTCTGAGAACCTGGAAAAGCACAGAAATATGTATGAAATAAACTACAGAAAAAATATTTTTGTAGTTAATATAGGTAGGACTTGTTTGTCAGGAGCTCTATCTTTACCCATATTGTTGTGTATATTTTAGAAGACTATATGCACACTCTCTTGTCAGGCTTTCTATAAAAACTATGCACACCAAGAGCAGCAGAATTAAACCATATACAAAAAGACTGCAATCAAGATAGATGAAATGGGAAAACAATCCTTTTCCAAATGTATCTGGTGTGTTTGTATCCATACACATTTCCAGTACATCAGGTCTGACAGAGAAAATGGTCTAACTAAAGAACAACACTCGAGTAAGACTTCTGTTCCAAACTAATTTGAAGAAAAGTAGGGACTCCCACAGAGAGGCTGCCTTCTTCATAACCCCTGTCCAGTCTGATTATATCTCAAAATAGGAGGCACTGCATTTAAATTAAGGAAATAAAGACATACTAAATATGATTACAAGTCCACAAAGATGTATGTAAAACCAGACTTAAAAGAGTTTTAGAACAAAGCTGTGGAGGTTTTAAGGTAAATAATCCCAGTTGTTTTCATTGTTTCATCTCAGGAATACAACATTAAAACTGTACTATGGTGCCAAGTTTCACACACAGATTACATAAACTCGCTATAGATGTATAGATTTGTGATGCTCTGTGCTCTTCGATAATTTTAATCTGAGTGTGCCTTCAGCTACATTTTCAGACCTATCCTTCCTCTTCAGGTTCATAGAAATTACACAGAAGAGGTAAAAGCTGGCCTTTCAATGCAGCCCTCACATAAATTTGGGTGCAATAACAAGGAGGCATGTTGTGATGGGACCATTATCTTACTGTGGATCAGTAGCAGTTTGCTGGCAAGAAGACAGGTAACCCATATGCCTGTGAAGGATCTCATGGCTTTTCCAAAAGCACTTCCCATTTAGATCTACGAGAATAGAACTGTTTGGATGCTGGTCAGTGACAGCGCCCCTCCTTTTGCAAAGACAGAAAAACTTCCTACACAGAAATCCTTAAGGAAGTGTATTCAGTCAACAGGTACCAATTCCAAATCTTTCCCAAATTCTGGATCTTAATTAGGGAAGTTTGTTCTGTTTAGCACTGTACATCATAACTGACTTTTCCTATAAAAAGACTGTAAGACTGAACACAGCACTGGTGCTGTTGTCTACTCCATTATCTATCTAGCTGGCAGCCCAGGACATAGAACCTATTCCAGCTTTCTGGAAAACAAAGGACAACACCTATTAACTCCTCTGTGAAGGGTCACAGTAATGCAGTAGTAAGAAGTGTAAGGTGTCAGCTAAGGATTATTATCCCCCAGTGCCAAGTCACATATTTGTTTCTGTACTGTACAACAGAAAGCAACTTTAAATTCACTACAGGAGTTGTCTTCTATGGTGTTAAACATTCAGTGCTTACCCAAAATTAGTTTTACCACAACAGTGAGTGGCCAGTTACAAATCATTTGTAAAACAAATCAAACTTACAAAGGGTGAAAAAAAAATATATTTTTTTTAAAGAAATGCTGATGTCTTGCTTGTTTAATTACTTTGTGCAACCACTCAGAGGTACAAGTATTCGTAATAATATGTAATTACTGAAAGCATCTATTTAAGTACTTTCTCCCTTCCTCCTAAAACGTATTTACAGGTACCACAGAGCTGTTTCTTAAAAAAACATTAATGTTGACAGAGAATGGAAGCAACCTGAAAGGGCAAAAGGACAACATTATTTTCCCCTCCACTAATACCATGCACAGACCAACTCAACCGCTATCATCCATCATCCCTGTACCTCTTCCTTGGCATGAGTTCCAACACCGTGAACATCGCCAGCGTACTAAAGAAAACTGGATAATCATGACTGCCTTGGGAGATTGATGCAGCAGCTGGTCATGACCCTGACAACGATTTCAGTAATTATTGCATTTTTATTAAGAGCTTAGAAAAGTTACTCTTTGAAATAAAAGTACTGCTTTATAGACTTCAATTTTGCCAATTCAGTAGAGATTTCATTGCTCTGAAATAGAGTCAAACAACTTAGAATGCGACATTGATGCCTAAAAACAGGCCATCAGTACCTGTGAGCATGTGAGAAGGCCTGAAATAACTGAGAGGTCCCCAGGGGCTGTCAAATATGCCAGAAGACCCCAAGAAGATGCCCACCTTCTGAAGCAATACCTAGACACCAGGCAGACCATGTGGATGGCCAGTCAACAGCCTGGGGGCAGGAAAATGAAAGCTCCCCTTTCCAGCAGTGCATTTACACCCTGCCTCCCCTTCCTGTTCTCACCAACTTGAAAGAACTGATATTTGGGCTCCATTCTGGATACAGAATTTAGGCCTTCATGTAAATATTCCCAGGATCAAGACTTAAAAGCTGTGACCTCTGAGCTCTCACTTGCTGCAACACTCCTGCTGACCTTGCAGGTCAAAACTTGAGTGAGATGGGCTGCACACAAAAATCCCTGTCATACAAGCTGAATTTTTTTTTTTAGATTCTTGATTTTCAGATAAAGGTGCAAGCCAATAATAATAAATATTATTAGTAGTATTCTAAAAGGGATAAAGACCATGGGATGAAGAACAGATTAATTTTGTCTTGAAAAAAAGTAATCCAGAGAGAAAATTTTTTTTTCCCCACCACAGCCACTGATTTAAGGGCAGGAAGGCAGGGAAAACTGGCTGTAAAAACCCTGATTTCACAGAGGCTGCCCTGAAAGAGAAGGAAAGTCAGAGGGGAGCACAGCACACTTAAGTATCACAGCTCAGTGTGCAGCCAAGAGATATGCAGAAGCCAAAACACAGCACGCTAGGAGTTGCCTAAAGGCAACTCTAAAACGGATGGGTTTCAAAGCAGTTTCAAAAATGCATCAGGAGAAACTACCTTTGCTCTGTGTTCTGCTCTGGGGCCAAGCACAGGCAGAGATGTTCACAGCTGGACAAGTTGCTATCACTGCAGTTCAAATGGGAATTGATTCATTTTTCTTTAGAGGTACATACATGAAATGCTCACTGAGGAAGATGAGCCTGCACATCAGTACCAAACATAGGCATGAAGGTTCTTTGGTGATTTCATAGTGAAGAACAGTAATTTCTGTCTTAAAATGACACAGTAATACCCAAATCCTTTTCCCTACGGCACACTTCGCAGTTACAGTGTGTTCTGAGCACATTGCACAGCAATGTGCCTGTATCATCTCATAATCAACTGTAATTAATATATGATCATTTCCAGACTTAAATGTAGTTAACCATTAACCTGTATTTGTAGACTGTATTTGCTGACCAGCACGGTATTTTCCTTCATTCCCCAATGCTATGTAATCATGCAGTAACAGACCTTATCGGAATGGTCAACTAAAACAGTTTTTTGCCGGGGACAGAGGGAAAAACCACAAATATCTTGTTACTATTTAAACTTTTAAAAATAAAGATGACTATTTTTTAATAAAACTTAAGTCAGGAAACAAAATAAGTGAACTGCTCATTTACATGTTTTCTGGATAAACACACCCAGTTCCAGCCCCAGTGCTTATACCAGCACAGGAGAAAGTGGCATCAAGACAACTCTTCAAGTTTCCACCTTGATTTCCTTACTACTCCTCTTTTGCACATGCATGTGTCTAACAGACAAAAAAAGAGGATACTTTGAGTCTCCAACACTGCATATATGTAATTTAGTTGTTTCTCACAAAATAATGCATGTATTGTTACCGTATTTGCAAAGCATTTGCAGTAAAACTCAGTTGTTGTGAAAAAACAATACTACAACAACAGTACAGTGTAAAGAAAACTATTCAGTGTTTTTTTACCCATTCCAGCGATATGGACAGTCAACAGCAGAAAGTCAAGGATGACTGCAGAGCTGTGGTACACACAAAATTATTCACAGTCAATTTACAGTTGGGAATTTTTTTATTGTTTGGGTTTGGTTTTGTGGTGCCTTTAATTCAGGTGGGATTTTATTTTTAATGAATAGCACTCAACAGGTTTGTGAGATCACATTAGTGATTCTATCACAAACTGAGGTTACAGATCTCTACCAAATTTAAAGAAAGTGCCTGATGCAGAAATATATCACAAGAAAAAACGAGATAATCTGTCAATCATGTGGATGTAATGGGTATTGTATACAAATAAATATCAAGTCCTGTACTAGAAGCCTGGTTTGCCGCTCCTTTACATTTGAAAAGGAATAACAGAAACAATTCAGAAATTCAGAATATATTTCAACTAGTTCCCATCAGGATTCAACTTTCACACAGGAACTGCTTCCCAACTCAGGCTGTGAAAGCTTTGATACAAAGAGTACATCTCTTTGTAGACTCGATCTACAACTTTAAACTGCTTGAGAAAGACTCCTGGCTGCCAGCTTGGTCAGTGTAAGGTGTTACTTTAAGGTGTCTAGTACCACCTCATGTGGAGTTCCTGCCGCAACCTCAGTTAGGGAACTGAGCTTTACTAAATAAACACAGATTCTTTATCCTCCTTACTTCACATGCAAAAAGCGATGTGTCCTCTTATCCAGCATGATGCATTGGCACAACCCATAAATAGATTGTTTAGTTACAAATTACCTGGAAATAAGACAGAGTGAGATTATGACTGACATCAAAGGATTCTCAACAAACCAGTGAAATTAGCCTGAGTATCATCCTAAAATGAGGTATTAGTACTAACAACTGCTATTTAAGCATTTCCGCACTCTTTTCCCATAGGTTTCCTGTTCTGAAAGTCAGGAAGGGTAAAGAAGACGGTAGGAGTTGGGTCACCCTGGTAGGGGAGGACTTCTTGTGCACCGTAGGGTGGCCGAGGCAGTTGGTACACAATGCACTGGAACAGGCTTTTAGGCCAAATCCAATTCTCAGCAGTACAAAAAGCATTCTTCTCAAAGCAGCTTTGGGAGGATAAGGAAATCTAATCCTAGAGGGCACCCCGGTGCCCATGTATAATAGAAATCCCACCCACAACAAAACAATTTTCTGGATGCACATCAAAGAACACACCCTCTTCAGAGCAAACACTAAATACACCCATCTCAGAACCGTGTCAATATTGGCACTAGGAAATGAAACCTGACTTCTAAAACTAATGCTGGGAAAGACTCCAGTTGACAGAAACTTCACGAAAGCTCTAATGCAATGTCACCTGTACTTCAGACTATGGTAATACAGGTACAGACCTTTGCAAAATATAATGTTAAGGCATGAAAATATCCTGGGGTTGTGCGGGATGAATTAAAAGTTTTGGGACCTCTTGTTTTAAGACACATTCAGTTTACAGTTATGTAATCCAATATATAAATGAAAAAGATAAACTTTTTTCAGACATCTGCAAACAGTCCCCAACAGGATTTCAAATTTACAATTAAATCGTACTTCATAATCAAATGCTTGTATATGAGTTGAAAACTGTTGTAAGTGGGTAAAGAAATATGGAAACTTTCCTTCTGAAACCTAAATACTTGAAGTAAAACTGCTGTACAACCTTGTCTCAAACAAAATTCTCCTCTTCATAGAGAAAAGTTTCTCAGACTCTGAAAGAGTTTGTTTTGTGTTTCAGGGTTTTTGTTCCCCCTAAATAAACACAATGCGACTCTCATTATCTGTTTCTGCCCGACCATTCTCAGTACTCCCTTCCCTGGGTCTTTGTACAACAAGACATAACATTACAAAGAACGCCTATTAACCATGCTGAAAACGGACTATATTAAGGGCTGGAACAAAGCAATATCCAACGGACTGGCTATTCTCTCACCAGATGACAGCCAGTGGACAAGGAAGGCAGGCAGGCAAGCACATCAAGTCCTGTGAGCTAGAGGTCTCACTCAGCCTTTTCCCTGCCGCTTGACTCAGTTCAGCCACTTCAGAGAGGAGCTGAACATAAAATATACCACCGCCAACTGCTGCAGCAGCCCAAATAATTCCCGAAATTCCAGATGCCCTCAGAGCTGATAACCTGTGCATCCCAGCACATCACTTGGGGCCCAGGAGAGCAAGGAGAGGGATGCAGCAGAGGCCAGGGGAGATAGGACCCGCACACATGCAAACACATGAATGCCTCTCCCTTTACACAGCTCTAAATAAAATTAAGCCGCTCATGTCATTTCCACTGCCAGATTAGCTCAAGCATGGTAAATTTCCAGTTCAGCTCATTCACCTCACTTTGATCCATGCTACATGCTGGCTTCTATTCATATCTACAACCATCACTGACAGTGGCAGAAAAAGTAGCATAAATCCAACAATAAAACACTTTTCAGAGTGAGAAACTGATGGGAACTACAGGATTAGGCATTTTTTCTTTAATTTTTTTTTTTAACAGTCTATTAGCCTGATATTAGCATGCTGCAGCACAATTTTATTTCTCTTGCAGCACATAAGAGATTAACGCACTGAATACACTCAAACCAAGTTTAAACAGACAGCGATTAGCTTTGCCCCTGGCCTTGCCCCTGAACCCTTCCTCCTTGACCATTCAATTAAACCAAGCAAGGCATCTCCTTAGAACCATAGATTTTAAGTGAACAGATAAAAACATGAAAATCTCAGAAAGCAAGTTAAACATTCAGTGTAAACAAATAAAATGATGACGCAGCAGCAAGAAAGATGGAAATAATTTAAGCAAATGCCAGAAAACAAAATTTCCTTATTTCAGTATTTCTCCTTATTAGTCTAAATCACAAGTCATGCCGTTTCCCTTTAGATCAGTACAAAATTGCCATACTATGGCTTTCAAACATACAAATCTCAAAGATGGGGTCTTCGGGCAGAAAACAAGGTAGGGAGAAAGGGAAGGATGCCTATGCATGTATGCCAAGCTATGTGTATATTTGGAAAAGGAGAGACAGGGAATGTTCGTATATTTATATAAAGAACCATATTACATACATATCCTATGTGCACAAATAGAAAGTAACTGAAAATCTCTACAACAGCTGTTTTTATATCATGTCTTTGTCACATATCCAAAGAATGTGTGAACCCCAATATGCTGCTGCATAAACATAACCCTGCAAAGAGACATAGTTTTGGGTCAAGAAAATTCTAGTCCTGGTTTGCAAAGACTCAACCGAGAACTGCATTTCTGGAAGCTAATTCAGAAGAGGTTTTGGAATTATCAACAGGTCTTAAGTACTTCAGAGAGAAAAGGGAAAACTTTAGCTGAAGAGAATTTCTGAACGTGACACTCTTAATGTGCATTAAGTTTAAAAACATGACTAGTACTATGGTTACCATGAACACTGAAGTACTCAGACATTACAGCTTCAGAGAATAATATAACACCTTCACAGATCAGGCCAGAGTTCAGGGCCAAGTCTCGACGCTACAGGATTCTTGTCTTACAAAATCAATTTTAAATTAAAAAAATAAATCAGCCATGTGCACTATTGTTTTATCCAGCACATACTTTGCATCAGAAACTAGTCACATTTAATGGCAACTTATGATTCATTACTACATCTCAGAAATAAAAACGGATGTCAGGAAACACATGGAGCAACAACAGAACCACCTCAACACCTAACTACCTTGATAAAGGAACTACATGCTTAGTACGGACACTGGCAAACACATGCTTATGAAAGTGAAGCATTGTTTATGCTGTCTCTCAATGACAGGAAGATTATTTAATCCTGAGCATCATAAGGTGAGTGGACCCTCTGCATATCCAATGCAAGCTGTAGCATGGTTGTGGGAATTCTGTCTGGGCCTTCATTTCGATAGAGCCCGTTTACATTTTTCCCAGCCTAAAAAGCTTCATCCACCAATCTGCAAGATGCAAAGAAGCGGCAAAGACAGCATTATGTTGCTGCTGGTTTGAGTGAAGTTTTTAGTGTTTTCATGAAAGCTTGCAAAGTAAGAGCTGGAACGTCAGAGCTTGACATAAAACCAGGTATCACCTGTAGTCTACCCAACAAGTAGCACAACTTGTAAAATTAGTTTCTTAGTTTCACTGCCTCAGTGAATTGAGCCTGACCTTAAGAACAGAACGTCTGGACCTTTGTTTTGCAAATCCTTTTGAAGTACATATCAACAAACACCACAAATTAGTGATCAGTAGACGTTTATTATCCTGTAACTTCTTAACTAAAAACCACATTAACACTTCCAGCAGTTAGGAGATACATAACCCGTTTATTATGGTGCATGTCTCGCAGAACGGCCACAGAACTGCCCCCTCCTTCCTGTACCAGCTCTTCACAGCTTTTTTCCACTCTTGAGTTTATCTACCAGCAGGCTGAAGGAGTCATCTAGTGGCCACAGACAATTCCTGCAGCCTCGCAGCTTCTGCAGTCCGGCTGCCAGGGCAAGACAAGGTTTTTGATCCCTTAAAGCACACACAGCACTGACAAGAGTCCTTGCAGGTCCAATATCTGGACCATGACGCAGTCCTTGCACCCATGTTCGTGATGGTCCATGTCCATGTTCCCGAGCATGCCCTAAGTGTTAGTTTCCCACTTCTGGCCCATGTCAAGGCCAAATTCAAGTTCTGTCCTTCTTAAACATGCTCGGGAGTAGACAAGGCTGCGTTGTTTCTAACCCATATGCAGCTGCCTGTTCCTCTTCAGAGGTGGGCAAGCCTTTCATCGCTACCTGTGTGAAGCACCTGTTCAAGTGACATGGAATAAATTGCTAAGCAGCAGCACAGCAAGCCAAGGGGTCCTACTCCAGCTCACATTCCTCCTCTACCACAAACTCGTGCGTAGGTTTGGACAAAGCTCCTGGGTATTTAGGTAAGGTATCTCAGTCACAGAAGAACCATCTATCTAGTAACATGCAAAACTCAGAGAGAACCGGAATATGTTAAACACGTATTTCATGTATGAGTTAAAGTAGCACTTTGATAAACAGCATTAACATCCATGAAAATCTTACTAAGCTTCATAAAAACTTGTAATGCTTTATTGGTCGTCTGTTCAACACCTTCAGTCGGGCAAGCTCCAGAAATTTAAGGCAGTATAATTTTACCTGAAAACCTCAAATATTCTTCTTCAAATGAATGGTCATTTCAACTACATTAGAAAAGTGAAATATTGCTACTGGTTTTTCATATCAACACCTTAGTTTTAAAATAAACTCAGATCCATTTTTTTTACTCTGACTTAATTTGCTTTACCTGTTGAGTGACTGAATTGCAGGCACCTGAGTATACCTTAGGCAGGATTGTACTAAGCTTTTTTTTGTTTCTGGAAATCACTTTGCTGCCACACTAATGCCAGGCTCTGGAAGAACATGATGCTACTCTTCCTCCACAGAGTAGGGATTGCTATTCACGTATTTTCTTTTTAGATGTTTTCCATTGCTGGTCAGAGGCGAATCTAACACAGTGAGCACTGGGTGTTGCTTATCATACACACATATGTATTTTATATACATATATATAAAATATACATGTATATCACCCCTCTCACACAATCCCCCATGAAGTTTACCACCTTACAGCTCAATTCCAGCAGAAGCAGCTTCCCTTCCCCATCCCCAAAATAAAGAAATATAGGTTCTCCAGACCTCTAAAGGGAGCCAAAAAGACTTCCTTAAATTCATACTCAACCTCCCTGTGACTCAGAGCCTCTATTTGCCTCAATCATCTCAGTCACAAAGGAGTCAACTAGCTTTTTTCATCCTATACATCATTTGGGCAACTCCAGTGAAAAATGGTATAAAAGTGCCAATATGGCATGATTAAGGAGCCCTGACCTACTTCCAGCTCAGTTGAAGGTGGAAAACAGAGGTACCACAACTATACCAACAGGTGAAAGAAAAGAAAAATTAGCCTTGCAAGCCTTAAGGTCAGAATGAAACAGAGAAGGTTCCTTCAAAATGGTCAGGCATGAGCAGCAAAGTGATGCTTAAAGCTAGTATTTGGCTCAGCTGCCCCCGATCTCAGCAGGTAGCACCTGCACCTTGCTTCACAGGTCTAGCAGATTAAGTCTCGGTCAGATCTGCTTTACATGGAGAACCTGCAGAAAGTCTGGTCCCAAAGCACATTTGATTCTCTAAGGTGGAGGAGACCTTATCCTTTTAGGTCAGTAAAGAGCTGTTTCTTGCCACTCACTGCTCAGGGGCCCAGTCACAGAGGTGTCTGGCAGTGAGACAACGGTTCTGCAGCACTCACAGGCTTATATAGGCAGACCCCAAATATATTTCTCTAGTTTTTAAACAGGCCTCATTTCACAGAATATTCTGAGTGGAAGGGACCCAAAAGGATCATCAAGTTCAAGTCTTAGGTGAATGGCCCCTACAGGGATCAAACACACAACCTCCATGTTATTAGCACCATGCTCTAAACAACTGAGCTAATCTCAGGGTCTAGTTTGTACTGTCAATAAAAATAGTATCAATATTTTGCAGCCTTAACTGTCCAACACCATACGAAAGGTAAGGCCACTCTTAAGACTTTCACACAAATTTGACTCACTGTAATTTTATTTCTTTATTTCATTTATATATTTTACACATAAGATATTTTTTGGCAAGAGCAATGAAACAGTGGGTTCACTACTGGTCTAAAACAGCATGCCAAAAAATTTCACTGATGAAATGAGTGGTAGACAATAGTAGAGGTCTATCCATGTATACTGCGTTAGGCCAAGTCACATTGCCCTGTCTCACACCACGTTTTCAGTGAACTGCAAGAGTGAATGAGGATTAGGAATAGCCACTGAAGCCCATTTTGTCCTGTTATTACAAGAAAGGTGCACACACTTTTTATATTACATACATATTCACATATACACAGATGTATGCATTTATGTGTGTACGTATTTATATCTATTTTCCTTCAGGTACATGCAAGATAAAAGCAAACACCACACAACAGGTTGGTTTGAGAAGTAGCTGTGCAGAAAAAAAAAAATAATAAATCGGTGGCAGACTTAAAAAGACAAGAAACTGCAAAATACCACAGCCACACTTTAAATACTTCCCTCCATGCAGTAAAATTAAGATGGGAAGCTCCCTCTGGAGCTTCTAACACTTCTTAATATGCAGATCAGCCAAAGCATGGTACTTTGTACAAAGCATGCACTTTGTTAGTGCTGCAAATACCTGGGCTGGCATATTTCCTTTTCATAAATGGTTTATTATATTGACCAGGTTTTTATCACCCCAAAGGATAGCCATAATTTGCCTTTCCTAGAGGTCTTACCACACACCACCTGTGAACTTTGGTTAGCTGGGTAGCTGCCTTTGCTGCTGCCTCCCTGAGATATTTCACTAAGGGAGCATATTATGCTCATCTTCCAGAGATGGCACAACGTTTGAGAATTATTTCCAGGTATAGATCAAGGAAGCTGACCATCTTAAAACAAACACAATACTGACTGAAGCCTAAGCATCTCAACAGCCTCTATTTGCACCTTAATTACTCAGCAGAAATGTGCTGAACAATATCATTCAATTGAAGATGCCTTTCTTCAAAGACCTGCAGGACAAGCTGAAACACCTCTCAGAACCGCAAGCAGCAAAGGATTTATCTGCTTTTATGTACATTTGTCAACTCATACTGTAGCAAATTTAGTCAGAAGCAACAGTGTAAATTGATGACAATATTCAGACTATATTCACATATTAGGAAAGCTCATCTGCAATGTACCTCTTTTTCCTCTGCCTAACCACCACTTCACCAACATATCGATTTGGATTCTTTGCCTCAGTAGAGGTCCACCAGAAAGCAGGTGTCAGTACCTGCAGCAAACATTTCCAGGCGCAAATTCAGAATTCACAGAGCAGGGACTCAAAGTCAGACATTCAGTGAAAGCCCAGCATCTAATTTGGAAAACCTCTACCACAGTCCTATTCCTGTGAGCATTTTGAATAAACCATGAACACTGCCACAGATGAGAAGGCCTCAGTTGTGTTGTTAGAATATATCACAGTTGTTATTTTTTTTTCCAAATGGGCCTAGCTAGCTGCCTGCCTTATTGAAGTCTTGAAGGGAGAAGGAAAGAGCTGAAACCTAGTAACTCTTTATTGGTCCTGACTAGAAGGAACTTGCTTCTTAAGTGAGTTCCACTAAAATGCTGCTTACTGAGATTTTTGTCAATGCACATAGTCCCACATGGAACCTGCTTGCATTTTTACCCAAGAAACTTCCAGGTGTTTACACACGTCATTGCTACTTCTGAGTTACCCCACACACTAACAAGCTTCAAGGGGCAGCATCAGCTACAAAAGAAAGTAATTTAGCCAAGTATGGGAACATTTATAGCTACATCACTATGATTTTAAACTTAAAAAAGCCCCCATACATTCTCATACCTAGCTGGGAACAGGAAAACTCAAATTATTTTCATTTCTCCTACAGAACGTTTCGCTTTTGAATTACTTTGGGAAACAAATATTTTGTTTGAACACCTGCATAAAGATATCCCTTTAATTTGAAAATATTTTAATCTCCTGATACCATAAAAAGCACTTTACTGTACAGTAGTGATCTATCAGACAAAAGGTGATGTGAGGCATCCATTTTGAGCAGCTTTCCCCTGCAGTGGATCCTGCACATCTTCAGTTGAGATGCACAAGTTTTTCTGGTAGCACTCTTTTGGGGCTGCTTTTGAAATAAGAAGTACCCTGTAAAGCATTAGCTCTGGTTACAAAAAGCACGTCCTTCCATACTCAAGTTTCACCACATCTGAAAAATCTCAGCTGCTGCCAGGGTTTCAATCCAGGTTAGCTCTTCCCTGATGGTCAACATGTCCCAGGGCAGCCGCACACCACTCCAGCTCCCTGCACTGTCCCTCCACAGCTGTGACCGCACTTCCCAGCGCAGCTCTCTCAGTATCATCCACACAGAATTCCATGGAGAATGCTGCTGCCGTTACACCATGTCCACGAGGAGGATGGATATGCCACTGTAAGAAGGTGCTGCAAGAGGGACAGCACCTCTGTGTCCTCACCAACTGAAGCTGTGTATTTACAAACTGTGGTCATGGCCCAGCTGCATCAATTCTTGAGGTATTAGGTCCCTTGTATTTTGCCATAATTTGTCTAATAAAGAAAGCATTATTCTTGTGGTTTACTCTTAATAAGGATCTTCTCCATTTATGGCAAAAAGAGATAGCCTTATTTTTCCCCCCAAAAGAAAGATACAATCAAACCAAGCCATGAATTTTATAAATTTCTTTCATCCTTGGGTTTCTAGGTAGTTCTTTCAATCCTTTTGGCTTTATAAAAGCTCTGCAAGCTTGCTAGGAACATTCAAATAAGTTTTCTTTCTCATTCTCAAACTATCATTCCTTTTGTTACTCTCCCACAAATATAATTTTTGATTTGTATAAAGTTTTCATTGATCAGTATAATTTTGTAGCTTAAGGTACTGTAAAATATTACTTGAAAGTCTGAGGACTCAATGTGCCACATTTTGCTATAGGTTTTCAGTTTATTTTCTCAGGGCAAGGGAAGGAGTAGAAATGGTATTTTCAGTTCTTTACTATCTGAGCAACTTCCAAGCAAAGTAAACATTGATCCTTTAATCCCCTGTCAAAATCCACTAGCGTGGATTTCTTGCAAGGAGTCTCACAGAAGGTAACAAGGCCCTAACCAAATGCACAGGTCTACATCAGCAAATCTCAAAATAGGATCTTTAACTTGGGATATAACATTTGACCACTCCAGCTAAAACCCAACCCCAGTGAATTCAGAGAAATACTTGCTGTTTTTGCCAGCACCTGACACATAACTAAAGCTTGAAAACTACTAACAAAAACTTCCTGAACTCCACAACTCATACAAAAGCAACTCCAATCACCCTGACATCTAAAAAACAAACAAAAAATTATTATTATACTGGCTAGTCATATGTACTCTTCTAACAGGCCACTTGAGGCATTGCGGTCTTCTCTTTTTTCAGGTAGTGCACCACTCATGAAAATCTCAAGAGTAACTGATCATAATTTACAGAACCACCTCCAGACTTATAAATTTAACCAGCACCTGAATCTGTAGTAAACTGGTATTCCACATCTGGACAGAGCTATCTTGCTAAAATCACTGATCAACAAACTCACTGAAAGTCCCATGCAACTTTTAGTAGCAGCCTGGGATGTAGCATGCTGTGCTGGGTCCCACAAAAGCAAGCTAAGCAAGGTATCACCTGCTTCAGAAAGGATTACAGGAGAAAGATAGAAGCAACATCACAATTAAGACACGCTATCTTCAGCATCAATAACTAACTGATGCTATCTGCTCTGGAAACTATCCAGACTGCAAAACCACATTTAAAAGAGACACAGGTCCCTAGTAGAAGAAACAGACAGTAGTGGTCTATTCCTGGAGATACATCCTCCTCTTACACTTCACTTAGCCTGACCTCAAGGCTCTACCTTGACAAGCAGTAAGCATAAGGCAGCTCTGAAGCCAAAAGCAGTTGTGTCCCCTGTCCTGCTTTTACTACCCATTCCCGGGGGCAACAGAGCTGTTCAGTTCTCCAATCTGACTCCTAACACAATATAGAATCCACCCAATAGTGGTTAGTTCTATCTTTATTGGGCAGAAAGAGTTAAATTAATAAAAACCCACTAATTTTAGCAATGATCAGTCCTCCAGTCCAGTTCATTATACAACTATAAAAACACTAGCATGGCCCCATGAGGTAGGATGCAAGCGTCTAAGGCTTGGACTGTTTCTTTCAGTGACGGTGCTGCCATTTAAACATGATGCTTCACTATTACCTCTGTCAAATAAGTCTTATTCCACTTCTTTGTCAGGGAGCTGTAGTTCAAATAATATGTGTCTCTTCTATCTATGTTGAAGATGGGGTCAACATTACACATGTAGTGAACTGAAGGTGAAAAAATACTCCATGAGCCATATCCTTCACTCTTCTCTTCACGCCTACAAATACAGAGCACTTATTAGTACCCTTGTGATTTCTCCAACAGACAGCATGGAGGCAAAACCATGCAGTGTAATATGCCCAGCACCTGAAAGTAAATACAAAAGATGCAAGGCCACACGTGACTGGAAGTTTTATTATTACTCCCTATACAATGCTTCTCCACCACTGCTCAAGTGCAGACCACAGAGTAGGCCATAAAAGTGGTTTGTTTTGATTTAGGTCTTACACATTTATCTACAAGCAGTTAAGTGTGACCCTTATGAAAACACACTTCTACTTGCCCTAAAACTGAAAGAATCATAGAAGCATAGAATCATACAGTCATTTAGGTTGGAAGAGACCTTAAAGATCATCTAGTTCCAACCCTCCTGCAATGGGAAGAGACATGTTCCACTATACCGTGTTACTCAGAGCCCCATCCACCCTGGTCTTGAACACTCCCAGGGATGGGGAGTCCACAGCATCTCACGGCAACCCGTTCCAGTGCCTCACCACCCCCACAGTAAAGAATTTCTTCCCAATATCTAATCTAAACCTACTCCTTCCTTCAGCTTAAGGTCATGCCCCCTTGTCCTATCACTACCTGCCCTTGTGAAAAGTCCCTCTCCAGCCTTTCTGAAAGCCCCCTTTAGGTACCAGAAGGCTACTGGAAAGAAGCAGAGCTAACTTCCACCAAGGAAAAAAAGGAAGGTCAGTCATAACCAAAAATATTACCAGAAATCAACCCCTAATTTCTAATTTACTGTATCTCTCCCATTTTCCATCAAAATGCATCAAACTTTGAAATCTCTGTTTCCCCGGAACTGCTTTCAGCAAAGCTACTGGACACTTCGCCTAAGAACTAATCAAAGCCTCTATTTCTTTCATTTTATAGCAGAGTCAATAAATTAAATTGGGCAGCACAGAAAACAGCTACTTAAAGCACATACTCTGGTCTGGATCAAGAGCACAAGCAATTCTGCTCAGGCCTCAGAGCCTGGGACACATTAAATCCCCCTTGATCCTGACCAAGATCTTTGATTTCTTCCTGTTGTTCCCTGTCACCTGGGGAGCTGCTCAGACCTGCACCAGTGCCCTGTAGCTGTGACGGCAGCATCCAGTGCCTGGCTGGCCCACCACAGCTACGTGTTTGGAGTGGCTTCTTACGAAGAATCCTCTGCAGAAATCACTAAAACCATCACAGGCAGAATGAAAAAAGTAATTCCATTAATCTGTTAACAGGAAGTAATGAAGAGGCAGCAAAAGCAGGATACCCCAAAGTATTTGTGTAAACCTGCCATCAGTTATGGATTAATGATTTCAGAGCTCCATTAAAAGGAATACAGAGAATGGTGCTCACCTTAAAAAGCTGAAAGTTGACTAATGAACCCGTTATATTTACATTCTTCCCTCCATAAAGAAAAATAATTAAAAAGACCCTGCAACAATGTTTTTTGCCTTTCCATAGAAGTTGACTGCTCATTGCAACTGAGATATTTTTCCAAACACTCTGCTTTCTCTCAACCAACCTGGCTTCCTTTCTGAGGGAGGCAACTGTAAGAAGAATATTCTTCCTTTTTGTGTTTTTTTTTTCTTTGTTTCTATAACTTTATTTCCTCGTGTTATAACATCATGACACTCCTTCAAATACAACACATTGTTCTAGATCCACATTTATTACCAAACCACTGAACAGTCTCTTCTCTAGCATTACTCAATGCATCTAAAAGTTTTGAAACAACCTGAGCATTTTTTCTATTTTAAGTTGTTTGAAGTGAACTTTACCTTTATCATCTGTCCTTTATGGCTATATTTGTGTCATTGCTATCTATACTTTTCAATGAGAAAATCCAAAGTATAAACTTTCATTGACTACAGATCTTTGCTACAGCAAAAAACCATCATTTCCTGAGTATACTCCATTACAATATTAGTAGGAGCAAAACCATCTAATCAGAGATCATAACAACATAATTGCTCATTTCTTGCTATTGAGCCTGGGTAGGTTGTGACACTTAGTTCCTCCTTCAACAACTCCCTGGACCTACACGACATAAAACCAGCACTCACCTCTTTAGCCTTCCCCAGTCACAGAGCTGGCACAGAAATGTTTTCGGTGCAGCAGTCTACCATCCTGCCTACAGCCCTGCTTCGCTGCAACAAAACAAAATCACCATGATACCGCTTTTCCAGCCTGGCGTGTTTGCCTGTCAGAAACGGAGCCCGCAGCCACCCATAAAAATTAACTCCAGACCGATGAAAATAACTCTTTCAGGGGAGGAGTAGCAGCGTTGTTCCGAGGGAAAGGAAAAGCAGGAAGCTGATCTCAGCAGCGCGGGGAGCACGGACGGGGCGGAGCAGAGGCATGGAGCGAGGAAAAGTGGAGCAGAGACTCGCTGCTTATAGCTCGGTTTTGGCAGTACGACCGAACGCCACCGCATTACTGACATACCAGCGTTACGGCTGACACAGAGGCCAGCAGCACCCCCTCCCCACAGGCACGGGCACCGCACAGGCCCGTGGCAGTGCCGGCCTGTGCCCCGCGCACGGCACTCCCCGCACAGGTACCCGGCCCCCACCCACGCTGCCCTCCCTGCCGGCACCACCAGCCCCCGGCCCCCTGAACCCTGCCCTGCTCACCCTGGCCTCGGCAAGGGCTGCCGTGGGTGCCGCGCTGAGACCACTTTCATGCGTGAGCCGGTTTGACAGGGCACGTCCTACTCCTGCTCTTGCAACTGGGGGAACCTCCTATTGCGGGTTTAAAAAAATGGTATCTTCTAAAGGACTGGACTGCCATGTTTAGTGTGTAACTAACTTCCTTTGATGAACTTTAATAAAAAAACAAACAAACCAACAAAAAAAAAAAAGAGAGGGGATTCTTTAGGGAAACAGCTTAAAGAACTGAGAGGCTTTTCATGCTAAAATTCAAACTAATACCAAGGAGGGCTTTAACTCAACACCAGCACCTCCCACCCTGTAAGAACTCTCTCCCAAAAACATATGCCAGCCCCACCAAGGCCCCAGTTCCCAGGAGCAGGCAGACCACGGGAGCTTGCTTCCTGCAGGATTGTTCCCCGCCAGGAGGGCTGATCTGGCTCCTACAGGGTGGGACACCCCCACCTGCCCTCCAAGCCTCTGCACAAGTCAGACTGCACCTGCTGCTTGCTGTGCTGTCCCCACATTCCTCAGGAGCAAGGTTTGTTTGTATCTTTAGGATAGCCTTACAAACCCCCCAGAAAACAGCAATATATAACATTCTAAACAAATGTGAGCTTGGAAAACAAAGTGTCTAGGTAAAGCCAAAAAATTACAAGGCAAGGTGGACAGACTATCATGAGAGCCATCAGCCAATGTTTCGAAAGAATAATTAAAACTCATAACAGGAAACAGCAGGTCAATGGATCTTAACACTCATACAGCCAGGATCTGATCCATATTTCTCCGCCAAAAGCAGAAAATCCCTATGCATTTAGGGTTTTCTTAAGTGAGACCATGAAGATAAGCAGGAATATTCTGCATTGTTAAGACACTTGTCTTGCTCTCTATTTCAGGTTTCAGTGTTTTTGCATGGCAAGATTTGCAGTACTTTGTACTGGTGGGTACCAAATGGACACTGGACAAAGAAGAAACAGTAAATCTGTTTAAACCAAGTTCTTACGCTTTTGAAAATCCTATCCGATGTCCTCTACATTATACTGACAGAGGCAAGGTGGCCAACCAGTTTTACTTTTACCACTTCTTCCATGTATTTTCTCTTGTCTGCTCAATATAAGAGCCTGTAGCATATCTAACTCACATTTGGAAGATCACATTATGAAAATCAGCACCTTCTAAGAAAGCATTTAATGACTTCTTTGAAATTCACTGTGGCTTGTTCACTTTTTGACACTGTTTCAAAGTATCTATACTCAGTCTGAAGACAAATCCAGATTGATATGGAAACGTAATCCCATCTCTCTCCTGGCCTCTCTGCAGAGCCTGATGGCCTTCACTTCCAAGAGTGGGCAGACAGGACTCATGTCTTTGTCTTCAGCCTTCCCAGTTCATAGCCTACCTTTGGTGCCTGTAGTTACATTAACTCCTCAGGCTGGAAGCTGAAGGTCACTGATGCAGACATACATCCCTCTGTACAGCTACTCCGATGGAACAGTCAGCTCTGACTGAGCGGATGCAAAGCCTCATTGCAGCAGTATCTTCTGGTGCTGCAGCAGCATCGAAATAGCCACAAGGAAACTAAAGGCAGCCCAAATCTCAGCATGCAGGCTAGGCCAGACAGTGTACAAGCAGCAACACACCAGATCCTATTCACCTTAGTATCAATGCCATTTCTGCACTGGTATCCCTGTAGTTTGGCAGCTTTAACCCTTTTCATTCATATACTGAGACACTAATTTCACTCCCAGGAGAACTTAATCATTCCTTTTGGGGAAACTGTTAGCACTGGAGTGACATATAGCTGCTTCCTTACTAAGGAAACATATAGCTTAAAGCCAGAACCATATCGGAACTGGGAATGTAATTTCTATACTAAGATGAACAGATTTAGTGACTATTAAAACCAAGAAGCCACAAAACCTGCATGGGATATTGTGTGGGGAGTGGTGTGTGGACCAACAGCAGACAAGGTGAAAACACAGGTAAGAACTCTTTCTTAAGTGTAAACAGCTAAAGAGAAACAGCAAGGATAGTCCCAAAGCTTTTCCAGTATAATTATTGTTACATAAATGCATGGGCTTCTCTTCAAATCAAATCAAACACTTGTACAGCACCACTCAGAGCTGGGAGTTCACCACACCTGAGATAAACGAGCTCACAAGCCTACCTCCAATCCCACAGTTAGTCTGTGTATTTCAGAGAAGCTGTTTCCTACCTGTTTTTAAAAGACAGATTCTACAACAATGAGCACTGTTTTCCCCCTGCTTTTCAAGTTGATATTCAGTTTTGAAAAGGCACTCCTCAGTTCTCACAAAAACTGGACAGGTATGCTGCTGCTGCAGTGTACTGTACAGCCTCCTTCCTTCTCTCTGCTTCTTCAGTTCAAGTACACGTGCACCAGAGAGAGTATTTCATTAGATACAGAAGAGCGATCTCTGACACTCCTGACATGACAGACAAGGACAATTTATTCCAGCAACGGTGAAAACACCAGAAACACTTTTTTTTTTTTTTAAACAAAGAGTACTTTTAGTAGTCAACAAATATCATTAACTAATTTATGAGGTTAACTAACAAATCACTTACGGCACATCTTTAACTTCAGCAATACACATCTTTAACAACAAAGGCACATCTTTTACTTCAGTGTATCCTGATTTAGTAACAAAACACTGTCTCTTATCTTCTTAATTAAATTGCTATTATTTATTTTGCAAACAATTTTTAAGCGTTCTGAAATACTCTATCAGCCCACTTCAGTCTTTTCCTGTTGAAGGCACTTCATCCTCAAGATGACAGGTCATACAAAGGAAAGGTTGCAGAGACAAAGGCTAAAGCATTGCATTGTCTTCAGTACAAAAAGCTCAGTTTCTTTAACCCTGCCTTTCTACGCAAGAAACTTCCTTGAGAAACTAGAAGAGCATCTCCTTGTACTTCAAATTACTCCCTCTGCTTCTTTCTCCCTCATGAGATTCCTTGACTGAGGTTATGAAAATAACAAGTATGTTTTAAAATCAAAGTTTACCATTTCAGTAGGATTTCAGGGGCAGGACCGTGACAGTCACTGTTAGGCAACCAAGTTGAAAACGGTGAAACAGTTTGTGCTTAGCACTACCAAACAGTTAGGCTTCTGTCATTATCTGTGCTGACCGGAGTTATTACCCTGTCCAGAGGTCTCTGACCTCAGTACAGATACAGCAGAAGATGAGCAGCTTTTAACACTGCAGTCATTACTTCCTACGGGTCTGTAAAAGTAACTAAGAGGATGAGTCCATTGTTGGTAGATTTACATTAATTTTTCAGGCATCTGTATCACCCACAGGACACTTTTTAGCGTTTTTACATTAATTAAAAAAAAAAAAAGTTGAAAACTCATTACCTTAACTTGAGTCAGCTTTCTTCTTGCAGGGAGAAAAAAATTTTTTAAAAGCTTGCACATAGTCATGACAAGGGATCATCCCTCAGCTTCTAGATAAAAACCTACCTCAGAAAGAAGGCATGAAGTAGGAAATAGGAAACATCTAGAAGTATATGCACTCTCGTGCTTTAAACTTACTCATCTCCACTCACTTTCAGTCAAGTAGTTATTCTGTACTGTTTTAAAACTAACTTGAAGTTTTGTATTGCTTAAACTACAGTTGTCAAAATTCATTTATTTGTGACAGTTTCTCACCTCTCATTCCCTATATTAAAGGCAGGTGGAGATTAGGCACCAAATTGTCTCTATACTTATTTAAAACAAGTCAACCCAGAGATAGTTTGATCACAAATTTACTCACTCCATCCATATATATATCTTCTGAACTGACAAGACAGGATGACTTCTGGCTTGTTGCTCTGGTACTTTATGAGCACTAAAATTACTAAGTAACTGATCGAGATGGGGAAGATCTGGTCAAAGACGATAGAAAGGGAAAAAGTAACACTGATTAATCTTGCATGGCTGAAAGCTTTCTCCTGCTAACCAGCAAGGAAATATAACAGCAAACAATGACATGACGAAACAAACATTTTGGAAGCATGTTTAAAAAACTCTGGAAGTGACTATCAGTGAAGACACCCAAACAATTCCCCAACCAAATCTGTGATATCAATCAACTATTGTAATCTTGACATCTGTAAAATTCACAAAAGAATTGTGCTCATATATACCTAGAAAGTACTGCAGTAATACTAATAAATCAGGATCTCAGCTGAAGCTCCATATTTTATTCCAATTCCATGAAGAAATACAATATTAACTACTAAATCTAAACAAAGTCACCACTCAGTTCAAAATGGATACAATCCCAATCCAATGCTTATATAACACTGCAATACCCCACACTTAAAACAACACTAAACAGATTCATAAAACATCCCAGAAAACAACATCAACCATCTGTGTATTCAGAAACAGCAGAATCACCGTTTTTATGATTCCTGGATCTCAGCACTTTTTAGAAGTTGTATCAAATATTTTCATAGATGCACACATAAACACAAATGCTTTCTGAGCCATGTAGTACATTAACAGCACACAGACAACAGCACATTTCCATCACCAGAAAGCCACTGCCCTGTTACCTACTACACACACCCACACATCATAAGCGTCAGAAAAACTTCAGGTACAAGCGTCATACCTAAATAATGCACAAAATACCCAAGCCAAAAATCCTACCACAAGCAGCATGCTGTCCCTTCTTATCCCTCCCCCACACTGTTATCCTGAGAAGTTTAATCCCAGTTCTTCTCTGATGTAGGTGGAAGGTACTCAGATACTACATACAATGTGGCAGAATAACACTGTTGACCCCTTTTTAGACTTACCAGAACAAGTTACTAGTCAATTCAGGTGTGGAGAAGTTTGCTTCTCACAATATAAGATCACATATTACTTGTAGCAAAAAAAACCCCAGCATGTTTCCAGTATCAGTTTCTTAACATTAGGAGGGTTTTGTCTAGTTTTTGCTTTAATAATAATGAGAGCTGTTCTCCATGAGGTTAAAATGCAAACCACACTTTTAAAAATAAATTTGCTTTAGTACAATCTTCTTTATTTTCTTATTCTATCAGAAACATTTTATTAGGACATATACTTCTGTTTTTAAAACAACCCAGTTTTTTCCCCAGATATACTGATGGCAATATCTTGTAAACATATACTTAAAAGACATGCAAAGATTCAAAGAGCAGCTGTAAAGAAAGCTATTTCACTTTGCTAATTTGCATCAAGTTTTATGGTTCCTATCCTCCTTCCTAAATGGAAAACTAACTGTGATAAAACATCAAGCCCAATTAGAAACAGCCACTACACACAACTATTTATTTGAATGATTTCCTTTAGAGTATGTGTAATTGTTTTTACAGAATCCTTTAGTGTTTGGGCCAAATATTCTCATCTTTTCTACAGGGAGGAAAAAACCCCATTTCCTCCAGTTTCACATCTCATTCACTAAGTACATAATTGAATTCAATTCTTGATACATATAAAAATAAATGTTTTTAATTTAATTTATTTTAATGAAATGCTGAAAAACCACTATGGTAGCTTGACTTCTGCATTCAGGATACATTTGTAATTTTCTTCTGGTTTCAGTATTAGCTTGCACAGTAGAAAGCTCAAGTTTGCTACTAATTTGAATATTAATTATTAAGATAGTGATTGAGTGCCATGTGAGACTTCAGCACCAGAACTGGATTGGAGCTTGGTGCCACTGGTGTCACATTTGCAAACATTCCCTAAGTTTAGCTTTGTTTGGGGACGTAATTTGTGACCTGTTCCTTTTAGATTTAAGGGCCAAAAATCTGACAGACCTCTGTAGGCATGGGAAGAAGTTGGGGAACAAAGTGGGCAAGATTCATAAAACAGGCAATGACTTAAAGAAATGTATTTTGTCTACATCTGTGGACAGCTGCCGGCTGTGCCAGCCACGGCAGGAGATGAGATCAGTCTCTGTGGCAGCACAGAGTGAGGGAGGGAGCGAGCATGGAGGAGAGGTCAGGTCCCTGCAGGTGGGTTGCCATCCCGTTCTTGGCATATTCAGGTTATATTTTCCTCCATAAACATGCTTTCTGGAAAAGCAAGCAGGGCAGCAAACGCAGCAGGGAAATAATTTTCGTTCAATTTTACTTAAGAGCAAACCCAGCCTGACCTTTAACTGTCCTCACATTGTTTTAACCTACAGCTGCTCTCCCACGTACACAGCCTCCCCTCCTACCCTTGCCCTCTGGCAGAGGGGGCCCAGGCACCCACCCTGTCCCAGGGTGACCGCCCTGCTACTGGGGCACATCAGCACACACCACGGATTTGGCAACAGCCAGGCCTGGCACAGCCATCCCTGGGAAGCAGAGCTGCTAGGAAGATGGTTGGCCCCAGCCAAGGCCACCGCAGCTGCGAGCAAGGACACAGGACTCCTCCCTGGAAACATGAGAAAGGGGGGTTATGCCAGCATGAAAGCACCATGTAAATACAGTACCCAACATGTAAATCCAGCAAATAAAGTAAAATTTTCAACTCTTCCTGTGGATTTATGAGATGTCACCGAATGTTTAGCTGTTCTTTCGTTTTACCAGCAACTAATTCCTCTGAATGATTGCAAATAAATTGAACTCAAGGTGCTTCTGCAAAAGCATAACTTGCAAATTTCAAACTCAAAAAAAATAAAGCGTCAATTTCATCTCCAGCAATAAGTGCTGCTTACTGTTTCATACACCAGAGCAAAATATCTGCTGTAATATCACCTGTGATGATGTCCACTCATTATCTAAAGATCTGACACCAAAGCCAGATATGTGAATCAGTGGCTACTACATCTTCTCTAAAAGTTTCTCTATGTTTTGTCCATACGCTATCTAAAGGTAAATGGTAATTTTTGTCATTCAAGTTTAAAAAAAAAAAAAAAAAAAAAGAAAGCACTGTTTTTTCCTCTGGTCTGTGGTTTTCTCCCCGGTGTTTGTGTGGGACCCAAAAGCTAAAAGAAGTTTTTATTATGCAACACCTCACTTTACTACAAGAGAACACAAAACAAATTACCAACAGTCAAAATTCACATTGTGCTTCAAACATGCAAGCCTCTGCCCCCTGAAAAAAGCCCAATCCAAAAACAAATTTTTTTTTTTTAAATTCTAGGTTCAGCCACCAGAAGTCAATGCCGTATGCAAAGTATTGATTTATGCACATATAAATACATCAAACATCTTCATCAAGAAAAATCTTACGAGTTTCTTGCATTCAAGTTTAAAATACATCTGTGGGACACCATAGAAGAGGGTGGGTCTCTTCCTGCCACTTCAGCATGAATGCAAGGAACAGATGCCAATCTACATATTATCTACCTGACTATATAAATACAAACACAATAACAGCATTAATATATTGGCCCTTCTATAATATACAAGCAGTTGTTTTGGGGGCTTTTTTTGTTTGTTTGTTTTTAAGTGACAGGAGTAAAAGGTTTACAACAGGCCACTTTTTACCAAGGGATGAAATAAATGCTCTATAGATACAAACCTTGTACCCTTGGTCTATGCAGACACACTTCAGTTGTTAGGCTGCAACACTGGCTTGCCAGTGACACACTCTCCTATTCCTTCATTTGTCCTGCACTCTTAAGTTAAACACAGGTTAGCAGTAGGAGTATTTACATGAAAACCACATGCTGTGAAATGCAGCAGTTGCAGGGCTGACCCACTGCTGCTTTTCTACCAATGCATTTTAAACTAAAACAGAAAGGTACAATGGCCCATGGGAGACTGTAAAACTTAAAACTGATGATGTTAAACTTTAGAGAAGTCATCAGTTGCATCCCTGTGTGTCTCACCCAGCTGACCATCACTGCTGCTGCTCTCTGGGACCCTGCCTGGTACAGCCCAGGAAAAGGAAGGAGAGCAAAAGCACAACCGTTAGCTTTAGTGCTGAAAAGACCTGAGAGAGGGCAAGTGCGCTCCTCTAGGAGCAAGGGGCTGCTGTAACAAGTGACCTGGTGGAGTTCAACATCTTCTCCAACGTTCACATTTTTGTCAGACTGCTTCCATATAACATTTGATCTTCTGCTTGGGTGTACATGTGGCCTGTGAACTTAACGGCATCACTTGTAAACCAGTGCAGTATATAAACAACACAGACATATTAACTCCCTGTCAATGGACACCTATGTAAATCTTCAGCACACTTATTGTTCTGTTGTTTTGACTTTTCCTACCATACATTTGGAGGGGGAAGGGGTGAGGAGGGGAAAATGTTAAACACAGCCTTGATACTAAATTGACTGGCACATACTAGATGCAAACACAGGTAACTTGGCCTCAGTGCTGACTTAATTCTGTATTTCACAGACATTCCCAAGGGCTCTAGTTTTCAATGACAGCTTCTTTAGGGAAGGGCAGAAGAGCAGGGCAAAAATTCTACCTTGAGCACCGACGGTAGTAAGCTCATCCTCCCCCGCCTCTCGCACTCCTATAAAACCCAAGAACAAGTCCTCTAATAAGCAGATCTTATCCCCAACTACTTTTCACTTTCAACAACAACAAAACTTATTATGAAAATAAATACCAAGTTAATTGAATAATAATTTCCCAAGAGAAAGTACTCTTTTTAACATCCAGTGCTATAAAAGAAATCCATAAACAGGATTTGCAGCCTGCTAGCACAGCAAGAGTTGTTACTGCAGCCTAACCAGCTTTTGCCTCTTGAAGGAACATCCAGGACACGTCCTCGTTGGATATGGCACCAACTGTCAGTGACTGGCCCCAAAGACTCCAGTTTTGGTAGCTGCTAGTCACAGCGACCTGATTTTTAAGCCAACTGATGGAGTACTAGGAACTCTAACTACAGCAGCCCAGCCCAGCTGTGATCTAAACAACTCTTACTCAATGTAAGTTAAATCAGCATTTGCAGAGCTCTATGTTATCACTGCGAAAACTTTTTGATACTTGTTCTGCCTTAATGAAAACACACTCGGGTAACTACAAAACCACGCAGACACACTCTTTAAGGTTTGAGATGATGCCAAGTTTTATCAATAGTTTGTGTTTTAAAATGCTACATTTTAACAAGGTGCTTCTAAAAAGCTGGTAGTAAAGAATCTTTCCAGTTTTTCTTTAAAAGACCCTGCATTCTGCATGCCCAACTCTCTAGACCTCAAAGTCCCTCAAATTAGACTTGGGAGGGATATACAGAACTCCTAGCTTTGTTAATAAACAGGCAGTATATATTTGCCTGTTTGTCTGGCTGGACTCTTTTTTGAGTTGGGCGTTTACCAGAGGCCAGTGATACCCTGAATTCCCAAGTTGGTCATGGAGAAGAGAAAGCACTCAGCACCTCGGTAGGGGATCTGGTGGATGGGACAACTCCAATTGTTCCTGAATTAACCAAAATCAACAGACCAGCTAAACATTTAAGTGAGGGTTTGGCAGATAGGGAGGGAAGACCCTGGATTTCCTGGAAGAAGATACTTACACTGGAGTGGCACACACGCTGTGCAGTCCTCTTTACCTCCCACATCTATTTCCTCTAGAAATATTGTCATTAATTTGGACGTACACAGATATTGCCATCAATTGCCAAACTATTCAGTAATCTGTACTGGGCCTCCCAGTTCACTGTAATAATTTTATGTACACCATGAAGTAGGTGTATCTCATGATCATTTATATGTCCCTGCTGAGAAACAACTCCACCCATTTGTCCACGGTTCTCAGGAAAGCTACCCTCTGCCCAATAGGGCATATGTCAATACACACTCCAGAGTCTTTTTCTGTATTCACTCTGTGGTCAAAATAAGTCATTTGCACCACTTTTTCTAACCCTGGTATTACCATGATCATTGACCTTCTGTTCACAAAGAAACCTAAGAACCAAACTTTACCTTGATACAGTATTCGGAACACACAGCAGTAGCAAACGCTTCGCAAACCATGTTAAGGTCCACGTTTGGGACACAGGGACTACACTTACAAAACACTGGTGAACACAGACACCACAGCAATACACCACCTCCCATCTCAAAGTTTGACGCTGATTTTTAAAATTGTATTTACATGCGTGGAGTTTTTCTTAGAATTTCCTATCAGCGTAAGTGACCCACTGCTTCTGAGCTGCAATGGGAACGAGGCAGCTATCGAACGTGCGTGAAAGAAAATTTCAAACAGAAGTAATGACAGATATGGCTAGGTTTCTTTCAATAAGCAACAACTGCTTAATAATTCAAGCTGATAGTCTGAACCTATCGGTACAGAACTCTAAATTATGCACCTTTTCAACTGCATAGAACAGATTTCAGTACTGTGTTCATCAAATGCTGAATTTTTGCTTAATTGTTTACTTTCTAATAATTATTTTAGGATGTTTATGTAAGAACTAAAATTTCTTTCAAATTAGAGGCAAGTGAAAGGTGTAACCATTGGAAATTGCAAAATTTTCACTTTGAAATTATAAGTGTCATCTGACTGCAGCCACTAAAAGTACTCAAGTCAGCCCTATCAACAAAGATATAATTCCTGCAAAGAGAATTATAAAAAGAAATGCTTCTGAAGCTCATATAAATTGGTAAGAAATGGTATATGCTATCCCTTTATTGCAGCAGCTGAGAATGCTCATCTATATTTTGTCCTGTCACCCCTGTCACTAACAAAGTGTAGGTATTTTACTGGACAACACACACCAGTGCAACAGGTCTGTAAGTCACTACACAATTGATTTTACATGTCCTTAAGTTCCTTCCATCATTGCTGGAAAAATAACAATGCTATTTCACATACAGGCATGGAAGAACTTTCACTTCATTCACCTTATGTGGCTATTCCAAATATCCCCATGACACATGCTTGGAAACTTTTTCTACATCATAATGACAAGCAATTGACACCAAGCGGGATGGAAGAAATTTAAATTTCTTATGAGAGTTGAATTATTTTTCTTCCAATATCTGTCTACTAATTCAGAAAACTACCTATTCTCAACCTCACCTTAGTCCCACTGAATTGCATTGTCTGTCCACATCCCCAAAGATACCTGGTTAATATTCATAACCGTCCTCTCATTCAAAAAAATAAAAATGGACATTTGTTGACTTAAAATAAAATCTCATCACAAATCAAGACACTCACAAGCCTTAAACCAACACTTTGTGGTCCACTGAATCACAGTCACTTTGTTTTATTACTGTTTTTTTCAGTGTTACTTCTGCCAACTGAAACTCTCAAGTCCACAGATTTCTAAGACAGGCCAGAGAGATTTTTCAAATATTAGAGACTTGGAACTCAAAGTGCAAGGTTAAGCAACCATGAGGATATAACCACAGGTCTCAAATCATGCGTTTGATGAGACACTCTTGATTAACCCACTTGCCCTTTTGCACTGCTTCACATGCTGTTTCAGGGAAGAGCTGACCATCAGTAGGTAATTGGAAACAAAAGCAAGAAAAAGTGGAACAAGAACTCCAACAGCCTTAAGAAAGATCAGGGCACTGGGAAGAGAAAGGAATAAATTTCAGCCTTATGTTCTATATACTAGCCAACACAGTCTCACTAGTTAGGATAAGCCGTATTAATTATTTCCAATAATCCCCAAACTCTGACACTTTTAATGCTGTTTTGATTCTTCGTTTTCCAAAGAAAAACATCCCTGCAGACTCACTGAAGCAGCGAAAAATTCCTCCTCTTCCCCAGTTCCTCAGCCCCACCCCATGATCAGCGTTCCCACAATGTCAAGGCAAGTTTGCAAGTCAGAGATGTTGCCAATTTGTTATAACTGTGAGCCTCATGCACCACCAAGTTCCTTCACTGATTCAATCCTGTTCTCCACTCACAGCCACAATGCACTTTACAAGCAAATTACCACCACCTAGTGAAAATAAAGGTCCTGTTTTGGTAACAACATAAGAATACTTGAACTTTCTGTTTTGAAGTAAGATTCTTGAGGACAGAATCTCATTCATTTGACAAAATTATTCAGAAGTCTAAGAAACACAAAAGTGGATTTTGGAAATTTTGGCCTAACTTGCCTATGATCTGAATGCATGCAACTGGAAAAATCAGTTTATTACCTTTATTTTTCCTCAGACCTTGACTCTAGCATAGAACCAGTTAGCTCCTGCCACCTTGTGGGACTTCATGGATTTCCCTGAAAGCTAGTATCAGTAAGCTAATGAGTTAGAACAAATAAACATTCAGGATTTACTTTCCTTGTGATTCACCCTGGTGAATGTTAAAATAAGAGAGAAATATTTATGGAGAGGGTATGCCATTTTGAATATTTTCTAGTTCATTATTCCTAGCATTGTTTATATAGTTGAATTGCTGTATTTCGCAGTCTTATGGAGGGTGTTTTAAATATTTAAATACCTGTCAAGAATCCTAAGTTTTGGAAGCTGATGCATCTAAGTTTAAAATAACACTATGATCAAATACTTGTCACCCCTAGTAAATTTCACATATTTGACGTAGATTCTACACAGAAATAATACAAATTTAAGCTAAAAATCTTTGCAGTCAGGTGCAGTTTTGAAACCAAATAATAATCTCAGTCTCATAAGGAATTATACATATGTTTAACTTTTAATACAGTGATAACATGCCTAGTTCTCCCAAAAGATCTGATTCTGTGTGTTTACTTTTTAACTGTAATTTTCTATTCTATGTTTTTCCTCTCCTCATCCCCCTCCACTTCTGTTATACATGGCCGATTTAATGAATAAGTGAAGTTTTCCAAAGAAGAATAAGGCCATTGGAATGGAAAAACTTTGTCACCACAGTAACAAGACAATAAAGATGCCAGAATCTTCATCCTCCTGTCTTAACGGCATCTACTGCCCCTCAGACAGGTAACTAACTCATCGCACCTACTTTGTGGAGGTGGAAAAGACAAGAGCAGCAGCAATCAATGAGAAGGGATGAGGTTCTCTTTATTAAAGCAAAACCTCTGCTGCTCCAAATCTCTGCAGGTGATATGGCTCCATGAACCTGACCAACAGCCTCAATGAAACTGCTGCTTTCTATTCTTGGTACCAACTGATTTGTTACAGGTGCACAGAAAGCAAGAACAGTTAGGGAGGAGCACTTCTTCCCCTCCACCTCCCATCCCACAACTGCTTCAGTGAACTTGTTGGAGATCTACCGCACTGCGTACTTGATGCCAACTCTATGAAACTCCTTGGAACTTCCTCCTGCTAAAAGAAAAACTGTTAGACTCAAAACAGGAACAGCTCTTCCTGATGTCACAACCAAATCATCTCTAGTAAAGGCCTTAGTAGCTCATAAATAAACTCAAGAACAACAATTACAGATCCACAGCCAAAGGAAATACATTGGGAATGTCTTTTTTTAATCCATAAACAGACTGAATTTTTGCTCAAGACTGAAACAATGACAAAATGTCAGGCTATGAATCAAGTTGGCACAGTGCATCTGAGGGACAGAAATTGTATGTTCTTAAATAAAAAGTTTCATGATCTTACAAGCTTCCCTGGTAACTTCACAAGTACGGTTGTCTCTGACAGCCATCATATTCCCCCCCACACAACTGCTTATCACCACCTATATATTCATAAAGTCCTAGTAGGCCACACAATCAACTTACAAGGCAAAGTTCAGGTGTCCATGACAAACTCTGACCACACCTCAGCTCCAATACTGAGAATCTCTCCCAGACTGAGGTGTGTCTGTGTCCTGACTGTCTGGAAGATACCAAAATGCTCCTCACAGCTTTCCTTACCCATCCCAATCTCCACTACAGGAAACCCACAAAGACAAACTAGCAAGGAGCTCTAGAAGAGAGTCATCAATCTGGATGTTCAGGGAATCAGAACTGTAAGGCACACTCTGCCAATCCCAACACAGCCAGCACCTTGCAAGGACAGGACATGCCAGGTACCACCACTATTCTCTTACCTCACTCTGAGTATTAGGAATACACACACCTCCTTATCCAGAGCTATTTGGTTCACACTTTTCCCTGCTACAGAGCACCTGTAATTGCAGACGTATTTAAGAGCCACCTTCAGTCCTTGGCTACAGGGGAAAAGAAACAGCACGCTATAGTGACAGAATAGGTCTGATCCAACACCCACTGCGGGTCTCAATAACACCACAAAGCACAAGAAGAAAATACTAGGACCCTACATAAAATCCCCCTTTGATGCAATTGAATCATATCTAGCCATGTCCTCTTATTTTCATTTTGTTTCTCTACCAATCCTACATTTTTCAGTGTTATTAATGCAGCAAGAAGACTGCTGAACTAACTTTCTGCTTGTCTAAATGCCCATGGCCGTCTAACTGCAGTACCAGGGAGCCAAGTTAGTACCTCATCCTTCAGGATACTTTGAAACCAGTGGAACTACAAACATACTTCTCATACCCTAACTACAGGACCCCTTCTTGGTAAGTGTAACTTAGTTGGACCTGACAGAACTCCCAAGCAGCAGCAGAATGAAAAAAACCTGATAATTTTCAGTTCTCACTGTTGTCCGCAACATTCCAAACACCAGAAACAAAAACTGACCAGGGTTAACTTTGCTTAAAGTTGTGAGTTCTCCAAGGAGACAGAAACATCTGGTCCAGGTCAAGGAAGTGTCACGACATGGCCTGAGCTTGGTTCCCATCTGAAACTTACTCCCTAGCTGTCAGGGTAAGATTTGTTTTACTTTATTTCAGAATATTTGTTTTTCTACAAAAACTTTATTTAACTTTTGCAAACTTTTATTGTGGAAACTTTCCAAGAAATTACACAAATTGATTATTGTATTCATGTATTACCTTAGGAAGAAGTATTTAAAAACAAACAAAAACCCCAAATCAAAATAAACATTATTGGGCCATTTACTCCTTCTGTTTTTTATTTTGTCTATATCCTTATTGATCTCCTTTCACTGTCATCTGTTTAGCCTTACATTTCAAGGAGAAAAGAGGAAAGTTCTGAATGCCTTATTTCTTGAGAAACGCCTCTAAAAAAATCACTCAGGTTACAGAATTTACAAACTTCCGTATGTAACCAGCCATATCAGATTTCCAAGACGAACCTCCCTGCTTCATGAACTGGAATACACAATCAGATACATCTTCACCATTGTTTCATTGATGCCAAGCCACAACAGCTTCCCCAGAACTGTGCACGTGCCCGAGGATCTGTGCCAAAAAGGCCCCGGAGCAGGATCAGGTCCCTGTAAGATTAGCTGCATGTTGGGCTTCAATCCTGCAACTGCAATAGCTCAGGGAGACTGTGTGACAGGGGCACTGCAGGACTGGGCACTAAAATAATCAAGTATATAAAGATCTTTGTCCTCTCCGCAACTGAAGCACAATTCTTAAAAATGAACTGAACAAAAAACTTTTGTATTTGTGAAATAAAAATCAATTCTTTGGACGACAAGCAGGACCAGCATTCTTCAGGCCAAGCTCCTTAAAATCTATGGGCCATTTTCCCATTTTTTGTTTTGTTGAGGTTTGTTTAGAATTTGGTTTTTGGTTGTTTTGTTTTTTCTTTAGGATACATATTTTTATTTTAGCAATTCTTTCTCATCTCCCTCAGATGAAAACCCTACAGGGCCCCTGTCTTAAAGATATAAGCCCAACACAGGAAAAACTCAGTCCAAAAGATGCAAGTTTGTCAGCATTTAAAAATCCTGATAGTGCTGGCTGGAACTGTAGAGCAAGGATGGGGGATAACTTCCTTAGGATCTACAGGTTTTTACCGATTATCTTCTTAGCTTTCTATCATTTTATTTCACAGTACACCACACAGATGGTTGATTTGAAATCAGAAGGTGAACAAGATATTAAAGGGTTTTCTGTGAAATCAAGTTCTGGAATGTTCAAGACTGTGTACCAGAGAAAGCAGCACATGTTTAAAACCCTAGGTTGGCACAAAAAGTCCACAGCTGTGAACTGTACTAGCCTGAGAAAGGAAAGCACAAGATACATGGATTCTCAGTCTAATCTGCTTTGAAAGACAAGTCATTAGGCTTCCTTGTTATTGACCTAGTACAAAACTACATGTTCAAACTTGGGACCTGAACTACAAAGTACCCCACAAAACCCCCCACTGCCACAATGCCAACCTCCTTCCAGGTCAACCCTTATAGCAAGAAGCTCTGCATAGAGACCTGAACTGAACACACCGAAATACATAGGTACAGACCAAGCCTGACTTACAAAGTCCTTCTGAGCAACAGGACATTTTATCTTGTTCTTGGAACCAGCATAAAAATGTTTCTATCACCTTCACACATCTTGGGCCACAAACAAAACATGCCTATGCATCCTTGCAAAAGTCACTTTCAGAGAATTAGGAAGAACGGAGGGCAATATTCACACAGCATTGAGTTAAGAAGAGACTCTGCGTTGGGAGAACAAAACCTCAGGCCCAAAAGCTCTGACCTGAAAGGTTATTCTTCTATCATGCATCACAAGCTCTTAAATGTAGATGAAGAATTCTGAATTGAACCTGGATGCTAACACACTCCACAAGTAAGTTCACAATTACTTAACCAGTAAGCCTGAAGTCAATAGCTGACAGTTCATCATCATTTTTTTTCACCTAGCAATATGAAGAAAGTAATGTGCACATACACAAGGCAGATGCTTTAGTAACAAAGAGGTAGCTGGTATAGTAAGTTTAACAGTCATGCATAAACGTCCAGGAAGTTCACAAATTCTGTGTACTTGATTCTGCCACCAGTCATCTTGTCTTACCTGAACATCCCTGGGTCTACTCTGCAATCTGCAAAACGCGGGCCGGTAGCACTGGTTCTGAAATGTTTGTAAAATGTAGTTAGTTGATGCCTGTAAAAGTACACAACAGAAGAGTAAAGTGTTATTACACCCTAACAATATGCCGTTTAACAAAATATGTAATATATAAATGACAACACCACCTGTGTTCTACAGTACACACAAAGACTTTGTTTATGTTTGTGTTTAGAAAGTGAATTGTTTTGACTCTGTTAGAATGAAATTCTAATAGTCAACCTGAAGTCCACCTCTCCAGAGAAGGAAACCGGCATCTTTTTCTAGATCTTCATAAACAAACAAATCAGTGTAAAATTTTCCCCAAGTATTACATCACCACCACAATTAATGTAACTGCCACTTTACCCTATGATAGGACTAACCTGTGGTAATAAAAAAATAAAATACAAACAAAACCTCCCAACCAAATAATCAGGACAACTTTTCTCAGTTTTCTGCCCTGCTACTCACTACCAAGTTTTTCTTTCAGACTGCACAACACTTTGCAAAGGAAGAAGCTATCCCAAGTTTGTAAATGAAGAAACAGAGAAAGAGGTAGCAATCTACCCAAGAGCATCAAACAAGTTAATGGCAAAACCTTCAGCACTAGCCAGTGGGGTTTTTTTTTACCCTGTTCCATATGGCACAATTTTCACCCTTTGCCAAAATCCTTGAAGGAAGCACTAACCTTACATTTGCTTGCTAAAATATACAAAAAAATATGCAGAGTTGGAATGTATTTTCCCTCATTCCTCTGAATATATTTAAGCCTAAAGAGTAAATGTACTAGATAGAGCATTGTGTGTGCCCCAGGTCGTATTTCAAGAAGTTCATTCAATGCCTGGGACACATTTTACTAGAAACTCACTTCAGGATCCCTCTTCTTCACTCCTTCCGCCACTAAAGTATAATTTACGCATTATTCTATGAATTTGTCTATCTTAGAAAATAGTCTTGCTTCAGCTATACTAGAAGACAATTGGACTACAGCACCAGGACACAAGTCTATACTTGGCAAGTGGTTTTTTTTGTTTCTATTCCAATTATACCAGCATAACTCACAAGGCTAAAAGGTAAACTTACCTAAATGCACACACATCTTTGTGAAAGGGATTTTACTGCTTTATTAGGTCTCCATAGTTGAAAAGGTTGTAGTGTCACACTATACCTTTACTCTAAGGTAACCACATACTTTTCAGCCACATTTGTAAAACAGGAAAATTCACACTAGTATCATTATACTGGTAAAGTACAGATAATCCTTCAAGAAACCTCAATGAGATTCACAAAGTCAGAACTTATTTCCACTGAAGTCTATAGCAAAGTTCCCACTGAATTCAGCATGCCAGTGATTAGACCTAATGGGGGCACAGCTCCTGGGCAAGACAGCAGCTCTGTTTTGGATGGGAGGTGAGGGAATCACACAAGATGGTTAACTGCCCCCATCACTTTTGGGTGTGTGGGAGAAGACATACTTGGGGAAGTGACAGAATCTGTTTTGCAGACAGTGCACAGTACCTATGCTTTGCAAAGGACGTTCCCCTGCAGTTTGTCTTAAGTATAAATTCAGAGTGCTCAGGCTCAGACAGGGCACCTGCCTTTCCACTCCCTCAGTGCATGGCTAGAGCTGCCAGGAGAGCAGACTGGTTAGCAGAGACACTGGTTTGGTTCAGCACTAGCAGAAATGCTTCTGGTTGTGACAATCCATTTTCTAAGTTCCTGAGTATAATATCGTTCCAAAAAAGAGACCACCTGTCATCTAAACATGGACTGCTGGTAGATTATTTCACCGAATTGATCCATCTGAGTAACTCTTCAAAGAAAAGGAAAAAAGCGAGTTTTATTTGCAGTGATGGGACACCACCACCACCTCCCCCCTCCCAAAAAAAAAAAAAAAAAAAAAAAGGAGCAAGGGACATTCTTCCAATCAAGTGTTACTCACGTAGTTACAGCAATGTTTTAAACACACAATGCTTCTAGCTGGTTTTGCCACAATCCCCATGACTAACGCAGCCAAATTCTGTTCAGCAGCCTCACTGGAATTGCACAAGCTCTTATCAACTCTGATTTCAGACCAAAATGAATTTTACATCCAGATCTTATAGCTTGACCAATAGCCCATTTCAATGTAACCTAGCAGGAAAACACTGCTTAGCACATGCTAAGTAATAGGTTTTTCTGAGATCTCAGACAGAACACCATCAAAGACACCAATTCTCCAGGGAAAACCTTGGCTCAAATACTTATTTTCTGTAAGGAAAGACATGTGAAATGTTGAGGCTTTCTAAGAGGGAGTGTGTGTGTGTGGGGGAAAGAAGCAAATTAGAACAAGAATAATTCAATCCTACGGAAATACAGTAACTATAAATCTGTTGCATTATAAAATCATAGAATGGTTTGGGTTGGAGGGGACCTAACAGATCATCTAGTTCCAGCCTCCAGGTATCTTTGCCATGGGCAGGGATGTCTTTCACTAGACCACGTTGCTCAAAGGCCCATCCAATCAGGCCCTGAACACTTCTAGGGATGGGATAATCACAATGTGCAGTTACCATCACAGTAAAGAATTTCTTCCTAATATCTAATCTAAACCTACTTTCTTTCAATTTGAACCCATTTCCTCTTGTCCTATCACTACATGCCCTCGTAAAAAGTCCTTCCCCAGCTCTCCTGTAGGCCCCCTGAGGCACTGAAAAGCTTCTGTAAATTCTTCTTGGAGCAGTCTCTTCTCTGGGCTGAACAATCCCAACTCTCTCAGTCTGTCCTGATAGGAGAGATGCTCCAGCCCTGTGATCAACTTCCCAGCCCTCCTCTGGACTTGCTCCAACAGGTCCACATCCTTCTTATGTTGGGGACCCCAGATACAGTACTCCAGGTGTGGTGTCACAAGACCACAGCAGCGGCGGCGAAGTCAAGCATTCTGTTTAAACACTTATGTTAAACAAGAGCTAATTGTTTTAGGGCAGCTAAAAACATGAATGCTTCAGCAATAAACAGCTTCTATCCAAAAAGTTGCCAAAATATGTGACTATTATATTTTCATACTGATCTTGTACCAAATGTACATGAAAATGAAAATTACGACCCTTCCAGGTTAAGTGATTACATTGGCTTGTTCTCTTAAGAGTAGGTAGTACTCAGTAATCTTCCCACTTCAATTTTTTGAGGAAGGTTTTCTTTTTCCCCTTTATAAAAGTCGACTGTTTTAAACATTTGGGACCTGCAATAGCATTTTAACCTTTGTTTCTATTTTCTTCTAATTTCTATTTAGCTTTCTACTCTCATCTTTATATATTTAGTCATACAAGACCTCAATAACTGCTGAAACTTTGAATACCCTACACATTGATACAAAAGAATACGGAAAAACAAAACAAAGACAGGATCATGAAACCTATGTTTGCTCCAGAGAGAGGCCATAAAACCACTTCTTGAAGTGTGTAACTCCTTTGGCGGGGGGGGGAAGGAAGGCAAAATAGCAATATACGAGTAGCTTGTATAACTGTGCCACCAGGCCTCTGACACACTCTGCATTTCTGAGCACAACCCTTCTACTACCTGAGGTCTAACTCTGCATTCCTTAATGGTCACAGAAACTGCTACACAGTTCCCCTGCTGCAGAAAACTCGCTTGGAGCTGCAGAGTCAATACATGTTATCAAGCTCTTTGACTGCTCAGATGCTATTAATATTTTGGTAGGGTGGGGGTTAGAATTCTTTACCCATGTCAGCCCACAGACTTGCTATGGGATATTTACCATTTTTTTTATTTATTTATTTATTTTCCCCATCCAATACCTTAGTAATACATGAATCATCTAGTAACAACTTGGTTTCACTTTTTGGTTTCTGGTCACCAGTACTGCTAGATTCCTCCCTGGATGTTGCAAAGTATGCTCTCATGTACTGAGAGCACAAACTAAAGTAACAATCACATGCCACTTAGTTTAAAGGAAAGCTTGCAACAGCAATTTTAAAATAATCCATTTTTTTAAGTATATATCTGTGTGAACACACGGGTATTTGTTCATCTTAACATTATTCACATTTATATATTTTAGAAGCCACAGAGGAGTCTAGCACCCACAAAGAAAGGTTAATAAGGCCACAGTGTTACCTAGTGAGCTACTCTGCTCACTAATGGTGGAAGATACTGCCGAAAGCACCTATTACAAACAGAAACTCTGGATAACAGAAAATGAAGTAATCTAAAAAAATATATTCAGGTTCACAGAAACAGATACAGTTACAAGCAAACTCCTTCTGAACAAAGAAATCATATCCAAATTCCAGATGTTATTGTTGCTAAATGTGTTTTAATAAAAATACCTAATTGCAATTTGCCTTTAAATTATTACAAACCAATGTTAAATTCTACTGTAATATTATATAACTCAATTTATATTAAATTATAACAAATTGCAAATGTTTGATGTCAAAACAGTAAACAAAGCTCAAATACTCAACAGGTAAGCCTTCACTGAAGTACCAAGAACAAGTATTAGGTTTAGAACTAAGTTACCTGAAAGTAGTACCTTTCACTGCCCTTGTAGAGTCTTTGCTCCATAAAGTCACTTAGTGGTGTTTGCTGTAAAGCTGAGAAACTAAATGGGAATTGAAAAAGCAAGATGGTTTATTTTCCTTCTCATCTGAGAAAACAAAGCAGAGAAGTTGGAGTTCTACAAGCTCTAAAAACTTGAATTCAGTTAAGCAGAACGGGTTACCGTATTAGGGATAATATTTTACTGATATTCTAAGTGCAAACTCTATCTGCATTTACTTGTGTGTACATGTTTGTTTGTGCATGAGTGTGGCTTTAATAAATAGGACATTTTTAAAGGCCACAATTAAAAACCAGCATCATTTGTCATGTTCTAAATAAAAACTTTAACAGTTGCAATCTAAATAAATGCATGTAAGTCCTGTAATCACTCGGAAAGTGTGCAGGCATACAGTGCATCCTCTGAACTAACAAAAAAGTAGTGCCAAATTTAGTGTAAAGGCTATATTTAGCAACATATTTTAACGGCTGTCTACCAATAGAGATTGCTTCTGAAAAAACGAACAAAAATACCAAAGCAAAATGAGATTACAAGCACCCATTTAAAGCAAGTGTTTATTGACCAAAATCATGATTTTAAATCAGTTTTAGGTATTAACTGGAATAGGTATTAACTGGAACGTCAAGGCAGCAGACGCACAAGTGAACGTACAGAGGGGCTCACAAGGGCCAGGAATACGAGGCATAAAACCCTCCCTCCTTGCAGTGTGCCTGCCCCCACGCTATCCTTCAGCCCTGCTCAATCTCTGCAAAGCCTGTTAGTGCTCCACAAAACACCATCCCCCACTCACAAAGATTTATTTTTTTCCCTCTAGGATCCTTGAATAAGAGAACGCATACTGTCCTCACCAGAGGACCTGAACTGTGCCCTTCTCTCCTGTAACCCACTGCGTGGGGATGTCTGTGATGACAGACTCGCCTCCCGTTTTGATTTCTCTCTTTCTGTGAAGAATAACAGTAAACTTCAAATGCAGCCTTGTGGGTCCATCCAGGAAAGCAAGACAGCACACAGAAACTAGATCACTTGTGGCAGAGAAACAGCAGGAAAATTCTTAGACAAAACACAGTATCTGGCCAGTTTTCTCAGGTGCTTCCCTCCTCACACTCCAGCATCCTCTCACTCACTTTGGCCCCATCACCACACAGCGCAGCAAAACAGAAAGCTCGACAGGGACATCCTCGCGAGTCCACTTCACTATATAAATAAATAATCCGCTTCCTCTAGACGTGTCTCTCAGGAGGGCAGGATCTTCCTCTGCTGATTAAAAACCAGGAAGACTTCGCAGGCACACAGGCCCAAAGCTTTGTTTGGAGCTCCCACCTGAACAATAGGCCAACCCCAAGTACGGGTGAACTAAGCGGACATTTCAAAACCTGCAACTGAGTATCCAGATCCATTCAACAGCTTCCTCCAAAGGAAACTGATGGACCAAAGTGTGGTGAGGGTCATCACAGCGCAAGATTTTGCCTAGGTCACTTCTACCCACAGACTTCATGCTGCTTTGGTACACAGAGCTGAGGGGAGGCAGATGAGCACAAGCAAGCTCATACAAGAGATGCAAGAAAAATACTGACTTACTACCAAGGGAAACACTTACAAGATTATTTTACACATGCACACAGAGGCACTTCTCTCTCATACTGACGTGAATACCTTTCTCATAGTAATGGGAAATGGACACATTCAACCATTGCACTTAGCTATGCGTAATTTACTTCCCTTATTTAAGATTTTCTTTACTAAGAAATAAAGTTAAAAACTTCCTTCCTTTGCTGTACTTCTCACACTTGTGTTTTTTATTTAGTCCAACAGTTTTAAAAGAATGGCACTGGAGCTTCTGCTTATTCTTTCAACACTGGAACACAATGTTAATCAATACAACAGAGGAAGTAAATTGTGAATAATTGCTTGCATTAATACATTTGCTACCAGTTTTGCCATTCTTCACTTTGCAGACACCAAATTTCTCCCTATAAACACCTCTGTTTCTCCAAAAGCAGCTGGAAATTAATTATGCTATTTTTATTTTCTTATTAATTCATATGCTATAGTTCTGTAATCAGTGCTGGATCATGCTGCAATTTTGTGTACTTGTTTCAAAATACATTATGAGCACTTGATGACTGATGTTTAACACAATGTACGAAAGAGAATCTCAAACAAATTAGAGGGAAGAAATACAAATAAAGACACTTTACTTAAATATGAAAAAGAATCACTCATGTATTCAAACAAGAGGTAAACCCTGAAAATCACAACTTTGTGGCACAGAACACTCACTGATTAGAACTCAGCCAGGCAAGAAGTTTACACTATTCAAGACGAAATTTGGATATAAAGAAACCTTTTGCAAAGAGGAAGAACATCTAAAGCCAGACTTATCGATGAAGTGGATGTGAAAATGTTACTTCTGCTGAAATCTATCATCTCCGACCACTGATTTGCAGTACATCAAAATGCTTGCTTTCCCTACCCAGATAACCAATTCGGGAAGCAAACATACTCAAACAAAAGGGCTTATCATCTACCAAATGGTATTCTCACACTTCATGCTCTTCCACCCTCTTCACAATTATGTGAACTCCGCATGTTTCAGCAATGTCTCTCTATTCCCAGCTCTTCCTACATTGCTCATCATCAGGTCAGGGACAGCCTATAAGCTTGTGCGTTGATCGCAGAGTACAACAGGTGCCTGACTCTGGCAGGACTATCTGAACATCAATAATTAAGAATAATGTGAAATCTGCAGCTTTCCTGAGGAATTACAGGCCACCAGGAACTTCAGGCAGCAGACCTGCAAAGGGGTGCACATTGCTGATGCAGCTAGGGTTCTGGTTTTTTGTTCAGGAATCCAGTTGCACAGTTCTAACCGCAGGATTAAGCTCTTCAGATGTTAGGGATAAGACAAATTGATGTTCCTGTACGCCACCCCATACAGTTTAAAAAAAAAATAAAAAATTAAGCATGATGTTGCTAACTGTAGTTAAATGTAGGCATGATGTGGCTCAAAGACCACTTGTGGAAAGCAAACCAAAACACGGCCAACCACAAAAATGCCTTTTTCATCAACCTGACAAAAAAAAGAGCAACTTCCTTCCAACTTCCACAGACAAATTTTAATGTAGAACACCCCAGCATTTCAGCTCCACTGACTTTCACGGAGTTACTTCACACTGAAGATGATAAAATGGGGTAAGAATTCAAGTTCTCCCTCACTCCTTCCATTTTAACCCCATGTTTTCTTTATCCAGCTTAATCTCCAAATTTCTCATGATGTCTCTCTTTTAAGTACTGCTTTGACAACCACAGAAAAATGCATTCTCTCACATACAGAAATAAAAAAACTAGGATTATTTGCTTTATAAAAGAACACAGAGGCTGCAGAGGGAAGACATACTATTCTACTGCAAGAGATATAATCCTAACTGTTATCACGTGGCATGCCTTCCCCACTGCCATTGCTGGATAACTCCTGATTGTGTAGGACAGGGATACAAATGAAAAACAAACTCAAAACAAAAAAAGACAACTTCTGACATGGCATAAGGTTAGAAGTCCTTTCGTAGTCAGCAGAAAAAACATACTGGGGAAAAAGCTGAAAGGTGTTGGTTGAAAGCCACCAACCCAACAGCAGTAAAGTATTGCCCAACACTAAGGAGGACAGTGTAGTCACCAATCCTCGACCCAGCTCACCAGAGGCCCAGGACCAGGCTTAAGCCTTCCTTGAATCCTGCAATGGGCCAGCTCAGTCCCCATTAACAGTACTAAGTGGAAGTCCTTTAATGTGTGCACCCAACCCTCCCACGGGGAACTCTGGGTTTCAGAAGCGTGGGATAAAGCCCCTTCTGAGAGCACGGATAGCAGAAACCTTCCTGTCGTAAGAGGAGAGGGACCCCACAGCTGAGAACACAGTTTGCGTGTTTCACAGAGATGTGTTTCACTTCTCAAAGCAGACTCCTCAACAATTTGCTACACGCATATTAACTTTCAGAAAGACAAAACAATAAATAAACAATAGAAAACCCCAAGCAGAACGCACCAAACAGGCAGAGGGAAGACACCTTCCCACTTCCCCTCAGAAAGGAGAGGCATAGGCAGGACTTGATAAGCTTCTTGTCAAGAGAGCTTCCACTTGCATTAAGTTCCATAGATCCCATGTTGTGCAAGTCCACTGAATTATTTTTATCTTTGCTGAATGAGGCTCTGCAACATTAAGGGTCAATAAAATGCTGCTTCTTATTTTCAGCATTTGCTACATTTTATAAAATCTCTTACATAGAAACACCCACGTGGAAGATTTCTGACAATAAAAATTCCATGCTTCCTAAGCAACTGATTTTCTTAGTGTAGTCTCATAAAATCCTGTTAACTTTCCTTCCCCTTGCTAAAAATTGAAATTTTGTTGTACTAGCTTTCTTTGTGCTCAGATATGCCTGAAGCTAGCTTATTTTCACATGCTGAATTGTCCATGCTCATAAGGACTTGCTATTACATTATGCATTTGTGTGCTATAAAGGAAAAGGCACCAACACTGGAAAGCGTCAAAACCATGCTTTTCCTCTTTGTCCATCTATCTGTTATGCAATCAATTTATAAATATTAAAAATAAGATGTTTCTATCATTGCGAGAATACTACTATTTGGTCCACACTCAGACATCAAGTAAAGTACGCTTTACTCCTCAAATACAACTCTGATTTTTACAACAAAAATTTTATTTTCAGTAACAAAACACGGATGAACAACAAATCTGAAAATCTTGCACGTTTACCGCAATAGAAGTTCAGTAAGTAAGTTACCCTATTTGTCACAATACTGCCAGAGTGCCAAAGTAGCTGCTTCTGTGAATTCTATATTTCATAAGAAAATTAGTTGATTTTGCACTAAATTATGAATACAAAAAATAATTTGATTGTGAAGAACTATTTTACATGAATCATATTTTAAGAACTTTTCAATGAAAAACCATTTTCTCCTTTTTATCAACTTCACAAAGTAAATCAGCATTAAATAAATGTAAGAGTAATAAATAGTGCAATAAACACAGCAGCTTAAATACCATGTTTACTGGCAAAAACTCTTAAGTAAGCTCTCCTCCTACTTTAGACTCTTCTGTCAATAAATATAACTAAATTGCAAGTCAGTAAGTTCATACTATTCTGAAGGTGGAATTTTTTTTTTTAAAGCAGTTTTATGAATCAAAGTTGAGTATTAGCAAAAGATGCCCAACTGATACAGAATTCAACGAGACCATTCACATCTCAAGACAGGCATTTACCAGGAATGCTTCAGCAGCAGCATACACCAAGGGGAAGGATATAAAAGATGTGGATTTTATTCCATTCCCTGCTAATGCTAACCTGCTAAGTGACTGCAGGCAAGCCTACGCTCTCTCACAGCTTTGTATCTCAGATGCCTAAAACAGGGATAAAAATGATTGTTCCTGGTTTTGAGGTGCGTGATTACAGTACGGCTTATGTACTTCGCCAGACAAGACAGAAAGCACATGAATAAGACAATGCCTAGAACTGCCAATTATTAATAATATCATTATTATTGAGAGAATAGCATGTGCTTTTTTTTCCTCTTCCAAGCAATGCAATCTAACAGCAGCCCACCAAGCCATTCTTAAAGTTGGAGTAATCCTTTTGCTGGTTCAGATTTTATCCCTTCTGAAACTATCAAGAAGGGTGACAGTAGAAGGAGTCTTTTGTGAAATTCACATGTCCACTAATACCACGCTCACCCCACTGCTCTCAGATAGAAACACTGTATCATCACTGATCTTGAAAAAATAAAACCAAAATAATAAAAAGGAAGTAAGCCCTAATAATCTTTTGACATAAAACAGGATGAAAAAGCTTCTGGTAATGATACCCCAGGAAAGGGGGAAACATGGTAGAAGGAAAAGAGATAAACTTAATACTACAGAAGTCAGAAGGTCAACTTTTTCCTATTTCTTCTCATGAATATTTTGAAATATATAGATGATTTCAGTCCACTTTTATAGACTCCTAAGTAATAAAGAAAACATAAATTAAGTTTACAGTAAGGTAAAACAGTAACTATACTGCTTTAAAACAAACTTAATTCACTCAAGAAAACTGTCCCAATATATAAGCACCATATGATTTAGTGATACAGGGAAATACTGTTAGTCTCCATTTGCAGGTGGCAAAGGGACATCTGGCTGTGCTTCTAAGAGTAAAGACCCTGGAAGCCACCAGCAGGCCACAGCAGTGCTGCTGACTCCACCAGCAGCTGCAGCAGGCCACCCCCACAACAGGGCACAGAAAGTCCAACTTGGGTCCAAAATTTGGAGAGTGACCTCTGGTTTTGACTACATCACTTGCCAGAGCTCAGAGACAGCCTGTGACACACTCAAAATTAAACCAAAAATTTCAGTTCAATTCCAATTTTAATTTATAGTACCTTCCTCTACCAAGGAACAGCCTTCAGATAAAGAAGGAGGCCTGAACGCTACATGAGCCATGTATCATTGAAAGAGAGGCAATGTCTCACCTCCCAGGTGTCCAAATTTCACTGCAGGTGCACTTACAACCTTCACACCACAGCAGAGCCTTGCACACCACAGGGCTCGTCTACCTTACTGGCACCTTTCCCACCAATACATGTGGTGGAAGAGTAACTCTCCCCAGCTCACTTGGTCAAAGTTTCCTCTCTTCATACCACTCTCCTCCCAGGCCTACGCCAGAAGACTGCCCTGCCTCACGCCATGTTGACTGCGCTGCAGACACTGCACATCCTCAGCCCGCAGACCACGAGTGGCAGCAACCTGGAAAAACTTTAAGCTCTGAACGCGAGCAATTGTATCAGTGAATTTAACAAGACTTGTCATCTGCTTAAAGATATTCACATGCTTACAGGATCACAAGCTACGGAACCACTAATTTACGAACAAAGTGTATTAAGATCATTCTGGATGAACAGGGAAAACATTAGCTAGAAAATAATTGCACAATTACCTCTGGTATTTTATGTAGAAAACTGACATTTAATATCTTTAATTATTCACAACAGCTATGAAAGAGAAAGGTTTTCTTCCTTGAATGGGAAAATAAACATGGTCAAATTCCTCTCCATCCTCACCATCACTCCTACACTCCTTTCCTAAATAAATCTCCTGCTGAAGCCAATGGAAGTTTTGCAGGCAATGAGCTTATGGCAAGCAGCGCCTAAAAACCCCAAAGCGTTGAGGGCAAACTTCTTAAATATTCTGAGTTTACCTCAACACAGAAACCAGTCACATTTCTGATAAACTATGTGTCTGCTTGACGTGGTTTATCAGCTTGCTGTGCCAAGAGGGACAGTAGTATGCAATGAACTTTTGAGACCATGGGCCAATTTCTGAAGCATTCACAAGGCCCCTTCTAAGCAGCTTTGCCTTCCAGCTTGTGACACACCACCACTGTACTGGCACTTGTTAAGCAAGACCAGAACTCAGGTGTCTCTCCTGTACGTCAAGACTGAATTACTAAAATCCATTCATGAATAGTTATTTTAGTGAGAACTGTATAATAAAAGAAATCTTCCCTTTTACCAAAATAAAAGCTCCCTAATGTAGATGGAGGTTTCTGGTCATGGACAAATCTAATGAAATCTCTGTTCTCACCTTCACTAGGCACATTATTTTTATTGCCATTTTTTAAGCTATGAGGAAATGTATTTCTTTTCATCCTCTAAAGCTCCTATTATGTCTTTTTTGTCCAAAAGACACCCTATCTTTCTTTTCTTTTTTTCAAGCCAGTTCAACATCAGGCAAGAACTACATTTAGCATTATGCACAAATTCAAGGTCCACTCCTCTTACAGCATGGGAAGATTATGATCACCACTTCACTTCCAGGATCAACATTCCATGCATCCAAAAGACTTCATCACATAAAACTAAAATCAGATAATGACTGAAGAAGCTACCTGAAGCAAGGTCCCTCAGCTTCTCTTGTTCAGTACCCTTTACTATTATTCCAAAAAATGTCCTTAGCACTCACAGCGCTCTAATCTGACTCTTACCTGAAAATACAGAAAATTAAGTTCAAAAATCAGTACATTTGTATTCAGCACTGAACAACATTTTGAAGCCTATCTGCCAGCTTTTGAATTTCCAAATGCGTTTTTACTTGGAAAAAATTGTTGCACCAATTACTCTACACAGAACACAATCCTTGTCAGTAATGCTATAAAACCAAAAACAATATTCTCCTATGCAACTAGTCTATCAAAGAATTTCAGTAACTGAATTTGCTGTTTATACTCTTAAACCTACACATACCAACCTCACTGCACACAAAATCCGTATGCCTGAAATTTGGGCGTAAATCTGCAGGAACTGGAGAACAGCAGAATCCTCCCTTCAAACCAACTTCCCACTGTGGTTATCCCAGCCTTAGGACTAGCTTTGTGGTTATAATATCAGACCAGAACAGCTGCTCCCAACAGCCCCCTTCAAGTTGGCATGTTTGGGACCATCACTTATCCTGTGTCTGCTATACACTGCCTGGAAAAGGTCAAGTGTATGTTATTAATCATTTGCATTTATGAGCAGTAAGCTTACCCCAAATACATGTCTTGTCTTGTTTTTAACTATGTACACAATAGTACCAAAAAGAAATGCTACATCCCACTTCCCCATTTTGGACCAAATGCAGTTCAGTGCCACCACGGGCACTGAGTGAGAAATGTTCCAAATACCACTCATTTTATGGCATCTTTGAATGTGATCCCAAAAATTTAGACCCTCTTCTTTCAACTTCCACTTCAGCTTAAAAGGTGTCAAACCTTTAATATGGTGTCAAAACTTTTCCCAGTAGACAGATTAAAAAAAAAGTTGTTATTTCTGAAAGTTTGGGAATACTAGTAAATTAGTCACTAAGATTCATCTTTCAAATTGATTGGTACCTGCATTAATCAATGCCAAAAGAAAAAACACTAACACAGAAAGAGCATGGAAGGAATTCTAATTAGCTCTCAGTTTATGTGTTAAAACTGAACCAACTCCTGTTGCAGCAGCATTACAGTTCTGCTAAACTTTTCACTCCTTCTTGACCTCCAGAGTTTTCTAATTACCTATTCTGTTTATATTTTGGTACTTTTCTACCACTGAATTTTAAAAGGACTTTACATGCTCATGAAATTTTTGACCTGTGTTGCACTTTGCATATTCTAATGTTACTCTGTTTTCAAACTTTTGCCCTAAGTCAATCAGCTATCTTTACAGAACAAAGTTTAAGGAAAAAAAAACAAATACAAGAAAAAAAACAAGTGAAGAGAGCTCTGAATATGCACAGCCTTTTAATTCCCAGGTTATTTGGATGCACCCCTACTTACAAACTTTGTGATCTTGCAGTTCCTGTGAGCACCCAGAGAAGATGTGTTTTCTAAGGTGCTAAAACCCGAAAAAGCATCTTCCACACAAAAAGTGGCAGCATGAAGACCTCTATCTTGTCAATAACAATAGAGTTCTTTTTCCATGTGTACAGTTTACATACTTACCCAGGAAGGCAAATGGAAACTACAGACAGACGAAGATGAAGCTGTCCCAAAGCCTTTGTCATGTGATAGTGACCTATAAAGTATCAAATAAAGGCACATCATCAGCACACCATGATTTTAAAATATTGTAACTCACCGCAACACCAACAAGAGGAGAGATCCCAAAACTTGAAACTTGCTTCCTCCTCACCCCCACCCCAGCTAAGTTGCCATTAAATCAAGATGACAGTCGCAGGGATCGGTAAGGAGCAAGCAAAAGATGCATCGTGGCTTTAAAGGGCATTAGGAGTGGGCAAATGGAGCAAATCATCTGAGTGTGCATCAGCAGGGTGGGTTATTTTTCCTCTGCCTCTCGCACACACGGATGCATGTTTATGCGCGCACACAGACACATATACGTACACACAGGGATGCATCACGTAATTATTCACATGCACACACAGAGATACTCGCACGTATTGTCAAAATAAAAGGCAGAAAGTTGACCACCATCTGCAAGGAGGCATACATAACAATAACCCCCGGTAACTTACACAAGTGAACGATCAATCCCCCCGCGTGGACAAGCCAAACAACGCAAAAATTAACAACAAGAATAAGCCGCCAGACCGCAGGTAGGAGATCCACCCGCGGAGACAGACAGACAGACAGACGAGAGGGACGGACGGCAGGCTGCGAGGCTGGAGCACAGTTTCAGGTAATGCCCGTATCCCCCCGGCAGAGCCCAGCGGAGCCGCCCGGGGAGCCGCGGCCGCCCGGCCGCCCCTCGGCCACCGCAGCCCGCGGAGACAGACCCCCGGCCAACGCGGGGGGAGCGGCGCTCGCAGCCTTTTTCCTCGCGCTGCCCACCCCGCCCGTGCAAAGTGTAGGGCCACCGGAATCGGGGCTCCGGGGTGGGGTGGAAAGAGAAGGTATTAAATATGGAGAAAGACCGCCGTGACCCAGGGTTTTCCCGTCTCCCCCCCGCGCCCCCTGCCCCCGGTCACCATCAAGTTTGCATCCTAGTTACAAAATGTCGATCTTGAAGGCTGACA
>VXAY01005691.1:707443-858789 GCA_013399855.1 Oxyruncus cristatus
TCTCTCTCTCTCTCTCTCTCTCTCCCTCCCTCCCTGCCTGCCGCTGCCCGTCTCCGCCTGCCCGATGCGGGGCGGCGGGCGGGCGCACTCACTCACCTCGGCGGGGCGCGCACCGCGCCGCTGGGCCGGACGCGGCTCGCAGCGCAGCCCCTCCGCCCCGGCGCCCGCGGAACGCGGCTCCACACAGAGCCATGCAACCCGGGCAGCGCCACAACACTCCCCGCGATATAAGCCGGCCCGCCATTGGCCGGCGCGCTGAGCGACGGGCCCGCCGGCCAGTCAGCGCTGCCGTTACACCCGCGGCCCGCGAGAGAGCTGCCGGCGCACACACTCCCCGCACACACTCACACAAAGATCGCCGCGCTGCCCCTCGCGGGGTTCGCGGAGCCCTCGGCGGCGGTCCCGGAGCGGGGCAGGGAGCGGGGGCCGCCCGGGGCAGCGCGGAGCCGTGCTGGGCACAGCGAGGGCAGCCGCTGTCCATTGGCCGCACGGGCAGCGCTGCGAGAGTACACTACGCCTGCCCTGGGCAGCGCCGCGGGGTAGCGGGGTGCGGGCTCGGCCCGGCCCGGCGCACCCCGAGCAGCCCCCGCTGTAACTTACTCGCCCGAGGTGGGCGGGTTTCATTCAGAGGCCAAAGCACGGAGAGCCAGAAGTTGCGGGAGGCGGCAGCGCATCCGCGCAGCCCTTGCTCGGGCAGTAAACACGGGGAGCCATCCCCGCGGCCCGGGGGCGGACGGGCCGAGCCGGCGGTGCCCCCTGACCCGGCCACGGGGTTTGAGGCAGCGGCGCCGCGCGGGGATGTGGCGGAGCTCCGGGCGGTGCCCGCCGCCGGAGGAATCCTCGCCCAGGCGTGGCGGAGAGGCCCTCACCGGGCCAGCATCGGCAGCACGGCCGGCTTCGCACCGGCTTCCCGTAGAGACAGCTCGGCCGGCAGAACTAGCCGAGTATAGCGCTGGGGTCTGCGCCACGCTCCGCGTCCTGCCCGGCCCCCTGCCCTGCACCTCGCGGACGGTACCAGCCACATGGATGTGAAATTCATCTGAGAATTTCTGTGACTCACGGGCTGGTACGCACAAAGCGACAGTGTGAGGCCAGCAGCTTTTAGGTGGCTGCATGGCGATTGTGCTGACGGATGTCGGAAAAGCCCTGTGGAAATGTAGTCTAACTTTTTTGGAGAAGCTCCTTTCTACTCCAGAAATCAAATGCAAGATGAAAGCCTACTGTGTTCACTGACCCTGTGTATTAATGTTCACGAGGGTTTGAATAAATGCAACATGAGACCTTTATGGTTTTTAAGGAGAAGACACATGGCATTTATTCTTACGGTCAGGAAGCACTAATTTTTTTTGGGTGGCACTGTCTCCAGGTGGGATGCTGACAATTGGCTTATTAAAAAAAGGGTCAGAAATAATAATAGTTATAACAGCAATGGAAACTGAAGTGTACCTGTGGGGTTTTTTTTCCAATAAAAGAACAATGTTTGTGCTTCACAATGGCTTTACATATCCAACACTCCAAGGATGTTGCAATGTTCATTCCGCATGTTCTCAGTCCTGAGCTTTATTCCATTGTGATACGGTTGATTTCAGCATCTTTCTATGGTTTTTCTGCTCTTCTTTCATTCCTCCCACCTTTTCCAGTATGGCAGAATTATATTGAATAACTGGGGAATAGTATCTCTTATGTCTGAATAATATAGTGGGATAAAGTGCAAGCTGATGTTAGAAAGCTAAATTGCATCTTTATTTCTAAGCAAGTATTTTAAATTAGCTTGCACGTTTTTTCTTAAGATGTGAGAAAAGTATTGTAAATGCCCCACCCCCTTGCTTGTTGTAAGCAGGTGTGGGTTTGTCAGTTCCTGAATAGTATAAAAATAACAGGATAAACATATTCTTGTAATTAATGCATTCTGCTCATTTAATTTCCAGTGCTAAGAAGGCAGAGCTGACCATCTATCTACTGGAAGTCAGGTGCATGTCAGGTGTCACAGTTTGGGACACTGGCAAGTGAAGGCACACAAACTTCGTTAGTCACATATGAAAAGGTTGGCCTAATTTTTAGGCAGAGCGTCCTCCTACCATTTCTAGATTGTGAAGAGCTTTGCAGTAGTGGGTAAACAGGATCTTTTCAGTATGCATAAGCAGTTGCTGGTAAAAGTAAGAGACCTAATCCAGACAGTTAAAATTTACATGGTATAGTTTCTCATATGTCAGTGTTAGTGCCTTGTTTCTTGGATTCTTTTACCCATATTAATAACACACCATGGAGCCTCTTATACCTCTTCATTGCTAAAATCCTACCAAAGCAGGTAATTACTGAGCAATATAAGTGATGTAGACACTTAGTAGAATATGTGAACTTCCTTTTAAAAGATGCCTTGTTTTGTTGTTAACCCTCTATTACACTTGATGCCTTTACTGGCCATTTCAGAAAAGAGGCCAAGATAAGGACACCTTGCATCTTGCATATAAAGTAGTTTTTTACAGCTGTACAAAAAGGATATACAGTGCTTCTAAACAGAACAATTGTGGTTTGTGTCTGCTTTGTACAGTTACAAATGGCTTGTGAGTTAGTTGCAAGGCAGGCCACCTATTAGGCCTGTAGAAGCAGAAGTATTTTGTCACCCTTTAAAAGAGATGAGTAAGATGAGGTATGCTGCTATGGTCAGAAAATAAAATGTTTGCATTTCCACTGCCTTTGATTTATTTTGTCTATAGTGAAAGGGAGGACTGTATTTTCTGATATTGGGCTATCAATTCAGTGCTTTCTGCAAACACTGAGGTCATGAAGGGCAGAGGGAGAGGTTAGTAAATATTTCTGGGTTTCCATTTTTCTGTATATGATTTTAAGCAAATTAATCTCTTTGCATGACCACTTGGAGATATTTCTGGCTTTAGTCAGTCACTGTTATCAAGAGTTATAAGGTGTTAGCAAGTGTCTGTGAGGAATTTTTCAAGGGACAGAAAGTGCTGCAATTTTTAAAATTGTTGATTATTTGTTATTTTAAAACTTCACACAAGTTGCACTTCTAGATTTTTCTACAAAGTCTTGTGTCATCAGATGGCACTTTTCTGTCACTCCTGTGTAGCTGGTATTAGTTTTTAAAAGAGATGCCCACTTTACCTTGTGGCACGTTCCCATGTGCTCCTGTTACAGCCAGCACTCTGCTGGAGTCGATGCGGCTCAGCACAGATAAAGTGGTTTGGTCAGATGCGCACACAGTGGGATTTGGGGCTTCGAAGTTGCACATCAGTGGCATTTGTCGGAGTTCATCTGAGTTTGCCTGTGTTGTGCTCAACTGACAGCAGAATGTCTCCCTCCCAACCCTGTGTCCCTTCCTAATTAATCCGTGGCACAACACGAAAGACATAAAGCAGCCATGTGGCTATGCTCTGTCAAGAGGGAAAAAAAAAAACTTAGTTTCACTTTGTTTTTATGTAATAATAACAGGAAAAATAGTAACATTGATATATATAATAGTAATTGGAATTTGTTCTATTCCTTTCCTTTGGGGCCTGCCATGTAGCCTGTACTGTTGGGGAGGGGGCCGAGTTTGATCCTTGATTACCATTTTCTCTGCTCCTCCTGCCCAGGGTAGAAGCTACCTGCTGGCTGTGGAACCAAGTTGCCCACTGGTAGCTCTTCTGGGCTGGGGTATACATGTGCATCCATGGCCATTGTAAATGTATTCATATAATAAAAGGGAAGCTTGGACTAGCCAGCTGCAGCCTGAGCCTGCAGGCCCTGGATCCCTTTGAGCTGCTGCCATGGCTGACTACAAGTGACGGTTGTCATGTGAGCAGGGAAGGAAGGCCATAAGGCAACTCTGGGAGCATATGCTTTATCTGCGTTAAGCTTTGCACTCAGCCTGGGGAGAAGCATGGGGAAGAAAGGGTGAGGCAGATGCAGCCTTATGGAGCATGTCCCACCTCTGTTGCTTTTTTCCTGTGGCTTGTGCCCACCCACAGTCCATGGAATAGCGTGGCATCATCCAGGTTAAAAAACACTGGAGCAGGACAATGCATTAGTGGGCCTATTTTCCTCCCCAATGCACTTGTATAACATGGTAACATTAATAGCAATTTATGTGCAAGCACTGAAGGGAGGAGGCATTTTAGCTGAACTAAAGCTGCGGAATATCCACTGCAGAGTAGGAACAGAACTACAGGATCAGTGCAGGACAGCCATTCTTCAAGAACCACACTTCTAGGAAGTTATTGTTCCCACCTCAGCCCCACTTTCAGTTTCTTGAGAACAGAAGTTTGTAAAAGTCAAAGAAAGGGCCAACTTGTTCTGTTGGTTTCTCTGTAGGAGGGCACAATTAAACTCTGACTATATTTCTTTGTTCTTTTTCCTTACTCCTTTCACAACATTAGAATAATCAGGGTATTTTCTTTATAATTCTGAGATGCTGCTTCTGAGTGTTCTCTTTCTATACCTGTGCATCTAATTTCCACTGTCTCCTGTCAACTGTTTTTCCTTTTTTTTTTTTTTAATGCCTCTTTTTACTAGTTAGTAAAAAACCACTAGTTAGTAAAAAACCTCTAACAGAACCAAACACTAAGAACACTAGATCCTACAAGCAACCTCTGGCCTAAGCTGCTAGCAGTTTCATTTGACAAGTTAGACAAGATAGTAGGAAGGGGAAGACAGGTGAAATGACTTGCCAGGAGTCTCACTGTTTGGAAGCAGGAAAGTCAAAAATCAAATCTGAGCTTCTAACTTGCAGTGCATTGCTCCATACATTTCTTTCTCTGTTGCTCTGAGATTTCTCTTTCATAGTGCCTCCCTTTTTCAGAGAAACATTACTACACCTTGAGGAGCTATTTACCATTTTTTTCCTGTTTCAGAAGAGTTGAGTGATAGGTTAGCCAGAACATCCACATCCGTCTGAGTCTATCGTCTCTGTAAAAAACTGCTGCTGATTCTGCAAGACATTTAGGTTTATGTTATACTAATATATATATTAACTAAACATACTTGTGTATGGGAAATATACAGTGTCTAGAGTAATGAAGCGATTGTCTGCTAATCTCTAAACTCAGTAGATTTTCCATGTGTTTATACAAGTATACTGCGTTACAGAGAATATGTAGATCAGGTCGGACCTGCTCACCTGAGGTTATGTAGCCCTTTGAGTTAGTCTAGTGCGAGCAAATCAGTTTCCACAGCCAGCAACACATGAGAGCAGCGGGTCTGTCATTCGCATCCAGTAACTTGGGATTCCTTCAGACTTACTGAAAAAGTCCCCATTAAAAGCTGGGCCAAAGGATAGGAGCTTTCCCTCAGTGCCACCCTTCCAATTTTTTACAGTTACTGCTTTATCTCGCATGTAAACTGCAATAATATTTAACTGCTTTAAGCATAAAATGAAATGGAACTAATTTTTCAATTTTAGATTGTTTCCCCCTTATTACAGTTTAGTACTATAAAGTATCTTTCTCCCTCCTCCACCCAAGGGCCTCTTTTTCCTATCTCTCCTTCTGGTATTAGTCAAACGTTTATTTGATTGTTTGCTTGTTTTCCCTTTTCTATAAATGTTCATGGTGCTGTACAGAAACTACAGCTGTGTTCTAGTGTCCTTCTCCAACCTCCAGTATACCACTAGAGACTTTAGAGCTACCTCACAAATATGTATTTACTTCTGTCTAGAAGAACAAGGACAATTAAGGAGCAAAAAGTTCTTATCGTGCTAAATCCACTGCTTAGCTGAAGAGTATATCACTGAGTCTGTGCTTGACAAGTGGCAAATCCCTGCAGTGACTCAAGTGAAAGAGCAGCACCCATTAGGTCTGAGCATGAATTCTTACAGCTTGGTGAGCTTCCCAGGTGCATGTCTCATTGCCCCACTGCCATGCCTGTAGTTATGTTCATTTTGAGACCACAGCACACTCCTTTGGCCGCACAGTGCTGCTACCATTTGTAAAGTAAATAAAGCGAGTGACCATTTGACCCTAAATAACAAGAGCATGCATTAGTCACTGAACTACTCAAATACATGGTGTTTGACTCTTAACTTGTTATATCTAAGGAAATACGGAGCACTGCAGACGTAATACTAGGGATCTTGTTCATCTCTGCAAGGGAGAGGCTTCAAAGAGGCAGAGATCTGAATTTTATTCCTTCAGGTGGTAGCCACGTGGCGTAGCAAAGGCAGAGGACACAGAGCTCAGCTCCGGTCAAAGAGAGAAGCATCATCCAATCCAGTGGTGCACAAATACAGCAACCTGCATGAAGCACAAATACATCTAGCTTTTCCTTTTGGAGGCATTGCTTTTGGAATTAAGATTATGAGCTTTGAAGAAAGATGTAGAGTGGGGAACTAAACAGGATGGATCTTGAGGCCTTCCAGGAGGGGTGGGGGGGGGGGAAAGGAAGGAATAAAAATTCATGTCTTGGACTAGTGCAACCCACTATAAATATTCTTAGAGGAGCAAGACTATGCTGCTTCAGTGCATCCAGGTGAGAGGCCTCATGAGAGGAAATTAAATCAGAACATTGCATTGTTTCTGTCCCACTAGGGTCAAATGGAGAAGAAGGTGAAACTTAAGAAGGGCACTTTCTCCTGCTCCTCCCTGCTCCAACATGAGAATTGTTGGCAGACCAGTCTATAAGAACTAGCTGTTTCAAAATATACGGTGTGCCTTCCTGCATGCCCTCTTAATGGAGCTTTTCCCTGAAGTCAGCAGGTTCTTGTGACTTTCCCCAGTGCCAGTGCTATAGCAAGGAAGATACTTTATAAAGCAGACAAATACCACACTGGAGTCTGTCTGCCAACCCTCTTTGGTTTAGCCCTCAAACACCCGTGGTGGGTGTACATTTCCCTTCCTCTGACTGTCTGCAGCTCTAACAGAAGCATTTGTTTGTGTTGAGATCTCTGCATCAGTAGAAGTCACAGCCTTCACTGGTTGTGATGCTGTCTCTCCTTGTAATTTTGCAAAAGGTAAGTGGTGGAGCTGATCCACATTTTAAGTTTTAACCCTATCAGCAAAAATCACTTTCATAATATAATACTAGGCCATTGCTTTTCAAATGATGAGTTTTGTCAATTGCTAGTTTGGGGATTTACGCTTATGTATGTGAAAGGAATGGGAGGCATAAGCGCCTCTGTTTGCATGCAAAAATTTAAATTTTTAAATGCTTTACAAATTAAACATTTTCATGTATCAATTTAAAAAAAATCCTTAAAATGCTCCAACCTGAAACATAGCATTTTTAGTGCACTTTCCTGGCCTTCAAGGTCAATTTGCTTCAACATAAGTTTTTGAAAAATAATCAATCCAGGTTAACACAAGTGATCTGTTGTCCCTTTTTTTTATTTTTTTTTTAACCTCCAGAATTCGAAAAATTGGTGGTTTGCATAGGCCTGTCTGCATTTTTTTCAGATTGAACTTATGGAAGGCATGCAGAGATCTATGGTGAGATTTATGGTCTGTGATGAACTGGATGTTCATAAAGAAACTTTAAATCTGTGACTCTGTAGAAGTCCTACTGAGAGGAACTCAAGTCATGCATGCTCAGCGGTGCTCAGATTGAGTTAATCATCATTTCCCCTTCATTCTTAAATTTCCAGGCTGACTGTTGATTCCACTCCACTTTTTTCTGCACATGTGAAAGCCTTATTTTTAAAAGTACTAGAGCACCTTACCACCTTACATCTAAACCTAGGTTCCAGTCAAAGCGAGGTTTAGGTACTCATCTATTGATTTTTAGGGAACTGTTCATGCATGTAACCTTAAGCCTCTGCATGACTTTGGTGCTTCCAAAGAGATCTGCCCAGATACATGTGACTTGGGCTTCAAAAGTCTGTTACTTCCTGTCTTCCTTGTGAAGCTGGAGCTTTATGTTGAGATGTGTTTCTTGCTCCAAAACTTTACAATCAGTGAGCAAAATCCTGACAAGATGAAAAGCAGTGATGGAGCCCATTGACTACAGTGGAGCCCATTCTGCTATCATCAGTTTATAAATACTTGTCAGGATCTCTTATTTTGCAATACAGGTGGCAACTACTAGACTGAAGACCTGGTCTGAGATTTGTCATTCAGCCAGTGCTACATCCCAAGTTTTTGTTACCAGAAAGAATTGAGGGAATTGGTTTGTGTAACCACATTTGCTTATATAGTTTTATATAGATTATATAGATTATTTTTATTTATATTTTTCTCGTTGTGCTTCTGAGTGGGTGTGCAAAGCACCAAAAGCCAAACAAAAATTGCTCTTCACTAGCACATCTGTGCCAAAACTGGTTTCCCCAGACTTCATTCATAAGAAAATACTCCTGGTATTCATATTTTGGGGGTTCAAAGCCATTTGTATCTGAGAATGAAATGTTAAATATGACATTTGCTAATGAGGTTAGAAATGTTTCCTTAAGGACAAGGCCATCACAGAAAACTCATTACAGGAGAGAGTAACAGAACTGGCCTCTGAGTAGGGTAGCATGTGGAGATTCACACATCAGCACATGAGCTCTAGAGCAGAGGAAGCCACTGTATCCCTCCTCCAATTCCTCTTCTCTGCCTGCTGCTGCACCAAGGGCCTGTTGCATTAAACATGGGTTATAAAAGCAGGTGAGGAAACGAGCAAATTAACCTGGGCCCTTACCCCTCCAAGGGTATGCAGAATGTGGCCCTAAGGATTTAGGGGAAAATCTGACAGCCGCCACGGTAGAGCAAGGGGTAGATTAAGAATCTCAAGCAGCTGAAGTGACAGGTAACAGTAATATCTCTGTGTGCAAACGGTAACAGCGTACAGATGTGTGCACTGGGCTTTCTACAGAAAATTGTTGGCACAAAGGGCTTGTAGCAACCTTGAAGAATTCGGCATTAGCTGTAGTGGGCTGTGGGGGAACATAGAGGTCCCAACAAACCCTTGTAGGCTTCAGTCACTGAAAAGATAGGAGTGTGTGCCTGTATCTAAGCCCCCTTGTGGTTCAGTAGCAACCAGAATCCAGTCCTGTATCCATTCTTTTACCCATAATGCTTATATGTAGATTATTACTAACTCCAAAGTGCAGGCATTGTATGTTCACCTCGTTTACAAATGGTAAAAAAGTAGGTTTTATTATGTCTCCTTTACAGGTAGAAAACTGAGGCACAAAGAGGGACAGTGGCTCTTCCTAAGTGACAGTGGAACATGGTGGCCAAAGAGGAGATTAAACGAGTTTTCTTTGTCCTGAAGTTATAGACATACACCTAAAACCATCCCTGTGCCTGTGGGCACCCTGTGAACCAGCTCAGGGAACCTGAAAGCCAGTCATCACAACTGTTTTTTGCTGTTCACGTGAGTTTCAATTTTCTGGCCTGTTCTCACTGTTGTGAACCTGAATCTGGCATTCAATCTTGTATGTACACACTTGTGGTTCAGTTGTGCATCAGTGCAACTCCTCAGTCAGCTGGGAGCAGTTGCAAACAATTTTTTTAAGCCACTCTGTGCATACATTATTTCACAAATAAGCCTGAAATAAGATGCTGAATTGTCCAAAAAAGTGAAGCTGCTCCCTGGCTGCTCTCACAAAGTAGTGATGCTGTGTGAACCCTTTCTGAGAACGGTGCTGTACCAAACAAAACTATTGGAAAGGATCACATTCATGTCAATCAGTGCGGGGCAGTTCTCAAAGCTCTGCCATCATGCTGGAATTGGTATAATTTAGAGCTCAGCATTTTTGCATATACATAGGCAGGTGTAACAGGCGTGTGTGGATGAGTGGAGCAGAAGCTGTGACCATGCACCCTCTTCTGTTTCCTTTCCTTACCACATAGAGTGTTAATTGATGTGGGAAGTGTTATTTCCTTAAGGACAAATCCTCCTAGTATTTCACATTTTACTTGACAGGAACCCCTTCACCTTTCAATTTCAAATGAATACATTTCATTAGAAATGTTTCATATTTTGTGTGCAACTTATACCAACAAGAATGTTTATCTTCATTGAATTGTTTGCATTTACTAGCAAATTAAATAAATAAAATATTAAGTGTAAATGGCGTTTCCCCATGGGCAGTCTCGTAAAAACAAACAAGCAAATATGCAAACAAACAAACAGGAAATGAAATCCAACCAGCTTTCTGGCAAGAGGAAAATAGTATGGGTAAAAATATCTGCTTACTTGATTCCACATGCAGCTCTTTTTCAGGGGATGGAAATGCTTCATTGTGGAGCACACAGGCAGAACTTGATTATGTGAGGCTAGATTGTGGGGCTGTAATACGTGTTGACAAGCACTTTCTCAGCAGGTACAATGACCTAAGTAAATGCCCACCAACACAAATAAGGTCTTCACAGTTCCACCTGCTAGTTAATACTCTTATAGACCGAGCTCTATTTTTCAAGCAGAAAGAGCTAAATATATGGAAATGGGGTAAGTATGCAAGTCTGAATACAGGTTATTGCCAGGAGTAAGTTCACATCCACAAAACTTACATTCACCCAGAATGTTTGTGAGGTTCATCCCATCATGCAGGGATGAACATGACCAAAATACAACAGTTTTTCTTAAATTTGTGCCTTTCAGCATAGGAAAGATCATGGGTAATACAACATATATATCTAAGCATTCAAATATATAATTGTCAAGCCCATTTCCAGAATGTTTAATCCTGTTTCTGAAATGGGGAAGGAAAACCAGGAACACCATTAAGATACAGTGTACACAAACATGAAATGTGGACTGAAACTAGTGGATGTCAATTGCTTTTGGAAATAACTTACTGGGAGCTGGGGCAAAAATCACTTTAGCTATCTGCTAGTTCAACAATTTGAGATGTTTTACAATATGAATTCTCTGAATGAAGTGTTGCCAATCCAGCTGAACTGGCAGCGATGGCCTTGAAACACTGCTAGATGGAAGAGCCTGGTTTCACAGGTGCCTCACTGAGCTGCTTTGAACATCAGTACCTCTAGATGGTTGGACAGTGGGACACAGCATATGTCCAGGAGCTATAAACTTGCATGGCAGAATGGCTAAAGCACCTCTCCTTCAATGTTCAGGTTAGGCCTAATCTGTCTGTAGTCCTGTAGAAAATATTTTCTAGGAAAATGAGAGTGCAAGGGCCACCACGCGTTGAAAGTCTGTTATTGAAGTAGGGGGTCCTACGCTAGGGATTTTTTGTGTTTCTTCTTTTGTCCATTTTGCCTCTGTATTAATTTCGTTTGATTTCCGATTATAAGCATCGACCCCCAAGGGAAAAAATCTTGCTGACTGTTTATGTGTTGTGTTTTCTGCTGAGTCGTTCTGTCATGGTAGGAAAGGCTGGAATGCCCCTTGTACTCCGAGACACATTCAAGTAGGCATATGGGCACACTCTGTTTCAGGTATTTCCACTGCCACCTTCACTTCTCTCTTTATCTTTTCTCTGTGCTGTTTTTTCACTCTTCTAATACGTGGATGGAAATTGCCCCCATGGTTGTTCCCACTAGTTTATTTTATTGCTTTTCTTATTTCAATGTCTCTCCTAATGCTAAACACAACTCAATAGAACTTTTAATCAAGAAAAAAATGAATTTGCTCACATCTGTACTCCTTTATAGTTTAGGGCAAGTAACAGATAGAGAATCCTTCTTCAAAACTAGTTTTATGTAATCAACTGCAATGGTTTAATGAAAGAGCCCAAATATTTTTTAAGCATTTTCCTGTTACTATTAATAATAATGTACTTTCTCTAAGGTTCTTACTTGGTTTTGGCTAAAAAATTGTGTGGTTGCTACCTCCCCTGTTACAGTTCAGTGTCTTCCCAAGAAAAGACCCAGCTGGTGAAATCTTATTGCTGTTTTTGTTAGAATACAAACTCTCTTCTAAAATATTGTTTTGATCTCTTCTGTTCTCCAGCTTTATTCAGAGCTTTTACAATGATGCTGAAGTAAGTCCAGAGTGTGATTTTGCCAGGTTGTCGTCCCTGGACTGAGGTCTGTAGGGGTAGTCTGCTTTCTTGTGGCAGTAACCAAACATGTAGTTTGCCAAAGGAACTGATTTATTTCTTTTCAAAACTTCTGTGTGCTTTGAGAAATCTTGTGGACTGCTGGCTAGTCAACTTTTATGCTGAACAGCATGTGGGTGTGTGTATATGTGAAACAAAGATGGGAGTAATATCCTACAAAATTCAAAAGTTTCAATATGGCAACTGTCCCAGTCCACTTTGAGACTCCTTTATGTATGATGAAGTAGTATTTTAGAATAATAATAGGATAAATGTCAATTTCTTTAGATATTCTTTAAGAAGTCCTCATTTTCTCACTATCCATGGATGACGAGATAATACAATAAGGATGCTAGATGAAAACAGACTGTTTCAGCATTTACTCTTTTCCAGCCCATGGTGCTTGATAATAGGATCCTGTTGATCTTTGTCCTCTATATTGGGCTCTGTAAAAATCTTTTAGGAAACAGTTGTAGTGGTGGGGACTGGTGAAGCCATAGGATGCTGCTGTATCTTTGTTTCAACCAGGAATTTTGTGAAAGTATTAAAGGGTTATTTCCTATCTCTGATTAAATCTAAGGTTTCATTCCCCAATGCCATCAAACTAACACCTTTCTTTAGTGTAATACATACATGCCTTTGCAAATATTTTAAAAACAGTCATCAATCATGTGTTGTAATAGAAAACTAACCATCAAGAAGTAGACTTCCTTGCTTATTCTCCAAGGGTGGAATTCAATTATGCAGAGGAACAAAACAAGGTCTGTGTACCATCCAAGTCCCTTGTAGTCCTGTTTGTGTTGACTCTTCACACACGGGTAAACTCTACCACAAAGGAGCAATTTCTGTGTGATGTCCGAGTGCCACAATCAATTAAATTTTGCCTGTAGGACCCCTGTCAGTATTGTGTGTGGAAGATGGAAGACATGCCAAGAAGAGTTTTATGCCCAGTGGGCCTGGCTCATGCCCAGCTAAAGTCAGTGGAACTTTTGCCACTCCTTCCAAGATCAACAGAATGGCTCCTCCACTCACTCCCTATTTCTCTTGCTAAGCCACAGTTTTTTGATATTTTCAGGCACTCGTGCTCCTCAGCTTGGAATCCCCACAAAGTTGGGTTTCATAACCAAAGGCAGCCCTCATTCTTTTAAATTCAAGTAGACAGAAGAGAGCAAGGTGAGTCATTTTTTTTCCTTTGCTAATCTTGATAGGGCGCTGCAGTTTTGCCAAAGATTACTTGAGGTTTCCATGGATAAGGTGTGAGTGAAGACTGCAGGAGTTTGAAGCAAACTAGGATGTTGTTTTTGTAGGTTTTCTTCTTGATTCACTGGAAGGGACAAAACGTACCTGCAGCGCTGTCCTAGTGCGACTCCCTCAGCTGTTTGCATTTTAGCAGTGAGTGTCATCTCCCTAAAAATGCTTGATGTTGCCCTCAGTAAAGGAATTCTCATAGTCCAAAGCAATTCGTTGTTCCAGAAAGGTTCCCTTATCCTCTTAGATATCTTACAGCACCTTGCAGACCTGACACAGAGCATTTGAAGTAAACAGAAAGTCTCAGTGGTCTCAAGGGTTTGGTTAGGGAGCCCTGCAGACTGCACAAGACAGGTAACACCATCAAAAGCACCTAATAACTACTGACAGTCAGTAGGTCTTAGTCTCCAAATCACTTGGATGACTCTGAAAATATTTATCCTAGGGCTGGCTATACATTCTCAGCAGTACAGAGCACATAAATGGTACTCAATGAATAATATAAAAGTTCTTCTAAGTACAAAAATATCCCTGTTCAGGAAAATTATAATTTTATGCTTTGCTACTTCTTTTTAGTCAATGTCTTTGTAAGCATCCCTTTGGCTATAGTATTTGCTTAAAGTAAAAATATGTACTATGTGTCAAAATAAAATATTTATTGAATACATTTACTTTGTGTCTGTTGAGTTTTGGGTGGATTCTGAAGTGCGTCTTTGCTGCACCTGTTGAAGCCATTTTACATTCTCTCTTGGCTAGAGACAATGAAAATTTGAAGCCTCACAGTTCTGCAAAAAGAAATGTTTGAAGAGAATTTGATTTGAAATTTATCACAAACATTCACTTTTGCTGTCACTCCAGGACCAGCCACAGGATTGCTTAAAAACATGGGTTTTTAAGGGTAGGGATAGTTGTCTTTACCAAAACCAGTCCCACTTTGTAGGTGGGCTGATAGGAAATGGTGCTGCAGACTGCTGGGTGCAACTTGTCCAAGGATGCTTGAGGTGGACTATGGTTTTCCTGATGTCCCCAGAGGGAGCAAAGCACACGGGCTTGGTCTTTTGTTCTCTCTTTCCTGCAATAAACCAAGGAGAAGAGTGTGAGCCAGTGGAGGACTGAGTCTCTCACACCATGGCCTGCATTACCCAGGTGCAAAATTGGGTTTCGTAGATGATTGTGACATTACTGAAGGAATGTACCCCTATGACCTCTGAGAAGAAAAGGGAATGTACCTCTCCCAAACTCCAGGGAGCCTGCATGTTAGCTAAGAGATTGAAGAAATTTCTGGCACTGGCAGAAGTTCAAAAATACAGCCTTGGGACCTGACAAGTGGTCCTTCCTCTCAGAGAAATTTACTTCTAGACAGACGAGCAAGCTGGTATTCCGACCCTGACAGCAGCAGACAGTCATATTGGGTTTGCCTGATTGAAAGTGATGTGGTTGATGATAGCTCACCAACAAGCAGGAGGGCGCCCTCCCAGAGCCTCACTGTCCATGTAAGCACCACCAAAGTGAAGGTGGGCATTGGAGATTCAGACCTTGGCTTTGTGTGAGACTCCCGTGAGAGACACCAGGCACTGCAGGTGTTGCCATCTTCTGTGGTTGCTTCACAAGGTGTCCTGCAGTTCTCACTCCACGTCTTTCCCCAAGCACCTGTTAGAAAAGGCAGCGCAATGCACCTTAAGCCTCTTGCAAAAGGTGAAGGACAAACAAAGGCATCCAGTTGTGTGCTTTAATTTGGATTAAAAATGTAGAACTTTAGGCACAGTTTTTCAAGGAGGATCTATGAATGACTAAGTGGGCCTGTGCACAGACTCATAACCAAAGGGTTTGTGAATGGGGAGATTAAGTTCTATTGTGGCTGTCTCTTTGTTAAGTGATGGGGTCCTTTGAATATGTAAGCAATAGATTATGAGGCCTAGAACAAGTAAAATTAGATGGGTATTCAGTTTAGGCAGGATCTCCTTCTGCTCTTTCTGTAAATGGTGAAGAGACATACAGGCTCCCCTTGGATCTGGACCCACTCCGGATTTCTTTTGGTGGTTGCTCAACTCCTTTCACTGTCTATAAACAGAATCTGAGGAGACTGTCTTTTGTCAGAGTTACATATGTGCCTGAAGTTATATAGTGTCACAGTTCCATTTAGCTTTCCTGTAAGAAGATTTAGAAGAACAGAGAACCCAAAAAATGCTAATTTCCTGTCTGCCGGAATTAAACTAAACATACGGGGATCCGTGCCTCAAATAATCTGGTTTGTACAGTTCGAACACATTCTTCAACCCAAAAAAGAAAGATCCAATTCAACAACCATATTTATGCACCCCATTACAATCATTGCAGTACAATTGTGTTAAATCCAACACAGGAAATCAATTATTTTTACTGATGCAGTGGAATATGGACTGCTAGAGATTGGGAATAGAGGTCTACCAAGCCAAAGAGAGCAAATGACAACTGGTTCTTCAAATAACTCTAATTTCTGTAAAAGCGAAGAAATATGAATTCTTTCTTTTATCTTTGTGTATCATATCATACAGAAAGAGGTCCTGACATTCTTTGAAAGCTGCTGAGAAGCCTCCACATGAGTTGTACATAAAGAGCTGCAGCTGACACATGAAAAGTCTTTAAAAACAATTCTGCAACCATGGCTAGATCCACTGGGATCAAATAAGGTAGTCTTTAATTATAGCCCCCCTGAAAAGCTATGCATATACAGAATGTTTCCAGAGTTTGGCTATAGCTTGAGAGCTGTTTTTGAAGACAAGCCTTTCGCATGCTTTAAATGGGATTGAACCAAGTTATGAGAAGAGCTTACACAGTTGTCTTTATGATCAGAACCAAAGACCCTGTGTGACTGATTTTTTAAAAAATTAACATATGTGCACACTTTACGGGCAGACACTTATCCTATTGAAATAAAAACACCTCTGTGAAAAGTTAAGCATGCCCATAAAGTTTTGCAGGATGGGCCTGATTTTGTGAAATGCACTGAAAAATCTGTGTAGTACCTCCTCAGTTCACTTCTATCAGAAAACATGTTAGAGAGCCTATGTCTATTGCTGTGGAACTGCACTGTTAGCTGTATAAAAAAAATAGCAGTTTCTTGCAAAAAAATTCCTGGTTGTTTTAGGAGATTTTTTTTCTTTGACAGAAAATGTATTGATCTGATCCTGGGAAAGTGACTGTAGTGCTCAACAGAACAGTTCCTGCTATATAATTTTGATGTTCATAAGGTTGTGTAATATTTCTTATGAAAAGCCTCTGTCAAATTCTACTGACTGCTGAATCTTAAAATGATTCATCCACACAAATGTATTTTTCAGGAAAGCTTCTGAAGCGGGAGACTGACCTCACTGCAAAATACAAGTTAGTTAAACATATGTTTATTATAAAAGTATGCACATATCTATATATATTTCTTTTCTCTTTTCTGATTTATTTTTTTAACTCATAGGGAAATACAGTGTTTAAAATAATATGAAAAGGAAATTCTTTAGAAAGAATATATTTTGAAGTATAAAATTGCAAAATTTATAAAAAAAAATCTGTATTGTGACTTTAAGTGTTTACATGTAACTATAAAATAAGAAAAGTTTATGTGTGAAATAGTTAAAATTGTCAACATTTCTCAGTTCTGAATTAAGCAAACTTTATATTTCCAATAATTGTAGTCCTTGTTAGTATTTTCGGATTTCCATCTCAGTAAATCTGAATGTTTTTGCCAGTCAGGTTTCCCATGAACCAACGGAAAATTCGATTTCCGTTCCTGCCTTTTACCATTTCTCTTTAGCTTCATGGGAAGCACCACCTGTAATAAACTAGAAGAGGAGAGACTTGTTCCCCTGACAGCAGTTTAAGGTTTTCCCATTAGTTCTCTGAAGTTAGGGGTTTCGGTCTCAAGACATAATTACAGGTAAGGATGGACATGTTTAGGTTGGTGTTTAGACATTGGCTTCAAAGAGGACACATTTCATCCTCAGATGTTTTATTTCAGTAGTGTTTTAAAATATCTGTGTGACTAGATGTATACAAACACACACACACACACACAAATGTTCCTCTCAGGTTTCATGTGGGAGAACACATGGTAGGCTCAGAGTTAAAGCCATGGAAGTGTGGTGTTCTTTGGTTGTCTTTTTTTTTTTAAACACAGATATAACTTGCATTGAAACTTTCTCTTTTTTTTTCTCTTACACAGACAAAAAACCCCCCAAATTCTTTCATAAAGAAGTTTTCCCAGCTTGTCTCTGGCTGTGTTGTCAGGACCAGTGTCTCACTCATGTGTGATGTTATGTTTTCCCACAAAGCTTTGATAGGAACTAAACATAGAAACTTTAATTCATTTCTTAGTCCTAAACCAGTCATTATTTTACAAACTTATGGCCAAATTTACTAGTAAGAGTTGCAAAGGTCATTGTGTTGCATAAAGCCACTATTTCTCAAGAAGAGATATATTACTATTTTAAAACCTTTTAACCTTTAAGCTAAGCTTATGATTTTGTGGCTTGTTGCACCTTCACATGTAGTATTCAATTTAAAATCTGAGCAAACTGGAAGTGAGTGAAATCCAAATGTGCTAACCCAAGTGAGACCAATTTGGAAAATTGTATCTAGAAAAAATCAAAATCATAGAGTCATAGAATAACCCAGGTTGAAAGTGACTTCAAAAATGTAGGCATTTTTTAATACCTCCTCTTAAAGAACAAAAGAAGACCCAGCACAAGTATCTTGACATGATTAAATTGAATTTGATTTAAAGTGGTGTAGGGGCCTTGAAATGGTCTGATAGACTTCACCTTTGCTGACATTGGGGATTGAGCTATGGGTCTTCAAAATAAAACACCATAAACCTCTGCAAACTGTGAAGACCTGAGAATTTTAGCAGACATTTTCCATGAAATGGCTATGGATAGAGACAAGAAAAACATCCTGTAGGTATTGGTACACAGACAGTATAATGCTGCTGCAGTAGCTGGATGAAACCAAACCCACCACAGCATTGATATGGATTCTAATCAATAATAAGATGGAGCAGAGGAACATCACTCAATAGTGACTGAGCCCTTCACTGTATAATTTTTGTTGCCATTTAGAGCCCATGATAAAGAATTTCAGTTTGCAGATGCAAAAGCTTTTCAAGACTGATGCTACAAATAAGACACCTCAGATACACTGACCTAAACAAAAGCTACTCCTCCCCTAAATGTAAGTTTTGATGTTTCTTGCTTATTTAAGGGCTATTTCCCTCTGTCCTCATTCTAATTAGTGCCAAGGAAAAGTCCTGTGCTGCCCAAGAGGAAGCCTGTAGATTTTTGCTGAGTCTAGTTGTTCCAAGCAGCAGTCTTTGGACATCTCCTGGTCCTGTTAAGTAGTTGTATGTTGTTTCCATGGACCTATCAGGTCACTGATGCTCTTTGGCTGTTTTCTTTTATTTTCGGTTGCTAAATTAATTTAAAGAAGAAATGATATAACGCTGTCCTGAGATGACTATTCGAAGTGAGCAATTGCTGCTGTAGTTGCCATAGGGATACTGAATGAATGCAGATGGGGGAGGAGATAACCAGAAGGCTCTGTGAACACGAGTTTCTCTTCAGCAGCCCAGTGTGACCAAAAGCTGGGAGATCTCTAACTTCCACAGTGCTGGGGACAGATGTTGAGATGGCTGTCTGCGTGCTGCACCTTGCTCACCACTGAAAGTGGAACCTGGCCTCTTAGGTGCTTTTGAAAACATTACCACAAGTTCCCCAGGAGCAATACTTAGAAACAGCTACTTGCTGCAAAGACTAAAATACCACCAATACTGGTATAAATCCAGCAAGGAAAACTGTGGAAGCTGCATACAGATGAGAGCAAGTGGTGTATTTGGGGACTGATAGAGTCTAATTAAAATGAACTAATATTTGGAGAGGAATAGCTCCTCCACAGAGGAAGGAGCTATTACATAGGAGGTGTTCAACACTATGAAAATCTTTCCATGGAAAAGAACTGATAAATGAGCTGCCTCCCAAGAACTTTGTTTCCAGTATTATTTATCTTATTGATGACGTGTGGTCAAAGTGGTCAACTGAACAGAGAATGGTGATAACTTTTAGTTTAGTTGTGTATTGGCATCTGTTCCAAACAGGACTATATCAGAGCTCTAGTCATTACGGATAAAACCTGTAAATGCAATGACATAATAATGCCTAATCCTCGGAAAACACTGACAAACTTAAACGATAACTTGGTGACACACACCAGCACTCACAAGCTCTACCTTTGGAACACCATTTCCTCCCAGCCTACTCATGGAAAGAGACGTATCTTGTAGCCTAAGGGTCCTCAGATTTATGCTTTCCATTGGAAGCTATATAGAAAAAGACCGATGACATTTATGACAAGAATCAACTCTGCCCTCAGGTGCTTTTTCACAGTTGTACATGAGGACTGAATTTGACACTAAATTATTTGGTTAAAAATGCACAAATAAGTACAGTTTCACACTATGCATTTTTTGACGCAAACACAGCTCTTAATTATTAAGGCAGGCTAGAGCCTTGGCTATTGTGAATGGATGTATTTCAGTTGCCTTCAGAGAAATTGGAGTGATTTGCTTCAAGTCACTTAGACTATCAGCTCAGACTTTCAGCTCCCAAAATGCAAATTTGTGCTGGAAAAAAACCATGCTGGCCATGAGTAGGCTGCAAATCCAATGCTCTTTCAAGGTCTGTTTTCCCAAGCATTGTGCATTGGATGCATTAACAGTGTAAGATACCCTTGAAAGGATTAACTGTAGATAGTATACCCAAATTTGAGCCAGGATAATTAATTTGAAATAGTGAAAGGTATGAATAGGATTTTATGAGAACAGTTGTAAATATTCCCCAACTAGATGGAATGAATTAGCAGCTAAGGAATAACCAGAACACACGTGGTTCACTGATAAATAAATACATAAAATCTGACTTGTCTTGCTCAAGAGTGGACTAGTTGTCAGTAGTAGCTTCTCTATTACCACTCATCAAAATACTGTCTGCCCTTCCTATTTACAACACCTCTAAGCTTAAAGCTCTGCAACTTCTTCTAAAATGTTCTCCCCCTCCTCATTTTTATGGTTATTATAGTATTATTACCACTATGCATTAGTACCTTTCAAAGTTGTCTGATGGAGGTTAATTAATCCCTTTTGAACCACTCAAGACTTAATTGAAATAAACAAACATTATCATATCCATCTTCCAGCTGAAGGAAATGAATCACAGAAAAGTTAAGTTGCTTCTAAAGTCATACAACAAGTCCGTAGGCAAATCAGGGGGAGAGGTAAGCAGCCCTGGACTTCTAGACTCCCACTGTAATGATTGCATTAGCCTGACTTCCTAGAACCAGTATGTCTGAATGAGATAATTTTATTCAAAAGAGTTCTCAATTATATTCACATTTAGGCTTGATTCCAGTATTACTGTAGCCAGTGAGAAAACAGCAGCAGAAGATTTTGGTGCTAATGTACCCTTTTCAGTGAAAGGAAAGACAACTGTGAGACAGTGTGGGTGAAATCATTTTCCTAATGGGGTACTTTTTTTAATGTTAGCAGGTGTCAGTATTACAAACTTGCAAGAAAGGCCAGGTGCTGTGCTCGGTTATGATCTCACCTTCCTTGTAGATGAGTCTTTAATGTCTCTAATTTCCTTGGTCAGGCACACCCCCCTCCACCTACTCTTCTGGACTATTCAGCCTTCCCATATCCACAGACAGTGATAACAATAGGTAATACTGGATGCAAGAAGGGTCACTTGACCAGTCCTTGCTGTTGCTGTGGACTCTTCCCTGCTTTCCAGTGTTCGATGACAGAGTGTAGGTAAGACAGGAGGGCAGATGAGTGTGGAGAACGACTACTGTTACACATGGGTGGTGATGCAGTTCATGCCTCCGGTCTGATGTAGGGGAGAAGTCCCCTGAGATATGGTGGTGGTTGCAAGTGACTCCAACCACTGGGAAGCAGAGTGTGCTGCAGGTTCTTTGGGGACAGTGGCTTCTGCAGGATTTATGCAGAGCATCTAGCCTCAAACCAACCCTTCAGGCTCCACAATATACCGAAATAACACACAGTCTGAGAGATGCTCAACATATACCCTCCACCACTGTGAGGAGCAAAACCATGCCAGAGCAGGTCTACCAGGCCTTCCTCCTGCTCCCTCCCTGAGGCAATAGGATAACCATCTGTATACCACTCTGATATGTCAGCACTAAACACCCAGCTTGTACATGACGCGCTTTATCTCCCATTCTGTACACAGCCTATTGACACATGACAGTGGTAGCAGGACCTCAGCGATTTTCCTGATTTCTCCTGTTTATTCCTGGTTTCCACTGGCACAAGAGAAATGGATCATTTCTAGGCATCTTTTTACAGAATAACTGGACCAACAGTGGGAGGAGAATGAGCTCACATTTAATTCCTGCTTGAAAAATATCGGTGCTGAAAAGGCCTTGTGCTAAACTTCTGCAATGGTAGACTTTCACCCTGCTGGGAGTAGTTAGACCAGACAATTGAATAGCCCTTACTATTAAGAGCAGACTTAAAATATCTTAATCAATGCAATCATAAACACAAAAATATAAGTGTAGCTGTAATCCTCATTAGCACATGACACCATGCTCAATTTCACATGCAATTACCTGGATAGACCATGTAATTATGCCACATAATTACTCATGTATTTTACGAATGAAGTTGCATCTCTGCGGCTCAAGATGATGTAGCTCTTTCATGTCAACCAAAGTCCTCTGATGTATTTTCTACCATACACACATTCTCTTTTTTAAAAGTGAGGGCCAGAAGTTGAAAAAAGTCATCTGAGAGCGCAAGAAAAAAATTAAATATTTTGTTTTAGGCAGTGAATTTTGGTTTAGGACATTAGGGTTAATCGATGGAATTTATTGGCAGAAGCTTGTTTAGAACATGTAAACTATTACAAATGTTGCCTGTTATTGCTGGTATCTATTAAACCTCTTAATATGCTCTAGGCTCCCTCCCTGAGGGCATAAAAAGATGAACAAATAGGAAATTCTCAGGCAGGAAATGATGCCAGGCCATGTTCTCAACCGCATTTAAATCTACTCAGTGCAGCAAATGGCAGGAATTACATTGTTGTTGGTTATAATTCCCAAATACACCGTGATAATCTGTTTCAGTCCCCGCATAGGTTTGCAATATAGACCTTATCATAGTTTACACTACGGAAAAGCAAGACTACCTCTAGAGGCCAGCTGTGTCAACTCTGGTTGCTGGACTCCTGCCCAAATGGTATAGGCAGTGCACAGATATCACCCATAAAGACAAAAGCCCTGATACCCCATTGCCCTGTATTTTACTTTGCCCTTTAATTGTGTTTGTTCAAACAGAAGTGGGTATAAAATGCCTCAGGTCTGACTGCATCGGTCTGCAGTCCCATGCAGGGAGTGGGAGGAGAGTCTTTATGGCTAACTGATACTGGATTAATTTGTCATTCAAAAAAAAAAATCTCAAAGAGAACTATATTAAAAATATATTTCATATGACCTCACTTGAAACATTTTATTCTGCGTTAGAGAGTTTCTTTCAATCATTTTATTGTTTCTTCAACAAAAAGAAAGCAACTTTAAAACAAAAGCAGTTTGGAGAAAATAATTCAGTTGGAATAAAACCTACCAAAAGGAAATGCAGTCATTCAGTAATACGGTGAAACAAAGTCAAATTTACACCATGTTTTATTCATCCCAAAACAAAGGTATGTGCCAAAACAAATTTTGGTGATTAATATGCTCACCAGGAGTGCCAGGTCAGCTTTATTTTTAGAAAGTAACATAGCCCTTGAGTTCCTACAAAACAAAGGCCATTGCAGTGAGTGCAAGCTCAGCCCTAAACATTTGGGAGAAAAGATAAGGTAAATGGAGAGGTAAGCCACCTACAGATCTATAATCCCAACCGGTGGCACAGCCTTTAGAAGATTATGCAGTTCTAATGGGTCCACTTTCCCTGGGAAGTGTGAGTAGCCCAGTTATTCCTTGTATGATATCATCTAATGCTTGCAGGTAGCTACATGGGGTGAGGGTATTTGGACAAGATGAAGAGAGAAAACATTCAAAGGCCCAGAGATAGAAATTGTAGTACCTTGTCTATATAGTGTGACAGTTAATGTCAGTCTAGAGATGTTAACATTTGGCTTTGTGTATGGGCTCTGGGTAGCCCATTAAAGAAAAATGAAGTAAGGTGAACCACCATCATGAGTTTTCTCTTGGTTGCTAAATCACAGCAGAGTCAGCTGAAACCAAAGCTTTCTTTATTCAAAGGGCATTGTGGGGTCTTACTCCCAGTGCTGGTCAGCACATTCTCAAAAATATCGGTAACAAATTTTTAGAGACCTAAAAACCTAAAGCAAACTATTTTTCCATTTTTCTGTGATGATCTATTTGCACATAAACTTCAGAATGCCTGAGCAATTTTGCTCTAATTTAGATTGAAATTTGCCTTTTTTTTTTTTTTTAATTGCCAAGACTGATATTTAAAAAGGCATTTTAAGTGTTTGTTTCCTGAACAGTTTTAAAGAACATATTCAAAGGCCTGTTGTTCATGGAGAAATAAGAGTGTAGAGTATTGTACTGGATAAGGTTTACAATGAAATCTGCTGTCACCAAATCTGTGCGAAGTGATAAGATCTACTTCATATAGTAATTTAAATGTGTAGATCTCAAAGCCCTTGAGGAAAGGGATTGTAATCATCAACAGTGATGATCACTGCTGATGGGGACCATTAGAAGATAAAGGGATTCAGTGAAGGTCATCCAGCATGCCGAGACCTGAGCTGCACCCTGCTCTCCTTGGAGCCAGGCCAGCGCTCGGTCCCTTGGGTCATGCTGCTGCTTTAACAGGTTGATATATACATGTTTTTTTTTTCCTTCAGGTGGTTTGGAACTAAGGGTGCAGCATTGAATCAGAGTGCACGCACATGTTTCCTCCTCACCCCACCCTGCGCTGTCTTTTTCTCTCCTCCCATTTTTAATATGTCTGAGCTAATTTTTTTTACAAGGATTTTCTGGAAGCAGTGATAGATAACGGGAAAGTATTCTGAAGGCTGTAATAAACAAAAGCCATCATTCGGGTTTAACTGATGTATTCATCACCTTGCTTTGCATAAAAATCTTTGTGCCCAGCTCTCTTCTATCACAGCGAAGCAGGTCATATCATCTCTTTTATAAATGTGTCACTTTACTGGATAGTTTTCTTTTCCTCGTCTTCCTCCTGAAAGGTTGCTCCAGGGCATTTCTGATGCAGGAGGTTGTCAACTTACTCATAGCTAGTTCTGGACTATCCCTTTCCATGCCAGCTTTGCCCTTTAGGTTAAACACACTCCTAAGTTTTGTGTATCCCTGAGTGTATACCCCCCACAAGCCTACATTTGCTATACTGAGTAAGAGAAGATATAAAATACATTAATCTGATGAACACAGAGCAAAAAGAGAATTTCCTTCTTCTCTTATCTCTAGCTAAATACTACTTAAATGGCTTAAGCTAGATATAAACTGTGTACTGGTTCTTGACTCTGTCATACTGTGCATGGACCGCCTAGACATCCATAGGAGATGGCAAAGGCAAGATCTTGCAGGAGGTTGGGATTACCATGATTGTCATCCTGCTCTCCAATTATGACTTTTTCAGGCTGAATCAGTGTCCTTCCTCCACCACCCTGATGCAAGCATGGATCCATCATCCCTGTTTCCCCTGTGTTGCCTTCTGTGTGTCCTCACACAGAATGCTACAGCCCCCGTTTATGCTGCTTGAGGAAGGCTTTCTGAAGCTAACTTGGAGATCCCGCTGCCTTGAGAGATGCTGCAGATTCATTCCAAGTGTACTCTTCAGTTGTTTCCTGCTCCCTTTTTCCTGGATGACCTAAGGGCTGGTGGAGCTCTCTGCTACGGTATTTGTTACAAACCCAGTATATCTAACACACAGTATTTTCTTTGAGAAATTTTCTTTTGAAGTTATTTGTCCTCTGTCTATGCCTTCGATGGATTTCTGGCTTTCACTGTCATGTGCTGAGATAGAGGTAACTTTTGCACTGGGTATCTGCAATTTTGTGTTGGAAACCTCTATATTTTTTCTGCAAGTTCTATGTAAGCAGGTAAATATATCTCCCTTATTTCTTATTCCTCTGGACATTTGCTTGGATTTGCAATGCTGATGATTTGATTTATTTCTTGTGTTCCTTCTTCCTTATAATAGCATGCCTGAGTCGCAAGGGAAAGAGTCTCCAATCTGCTCTTTGAAACAACCTGCTATTCACCTCGTTGTGTCGCTTCTTTGTAAACTCTTTGGGCTCCATCATCAGTGCAGTTTAGGTCCTGCAATGTACACATATTGAATTATAGAGGGCCTGTGTCCATGACTGTATGAACTCTGCCCCAATAAACTGCTATGAGCTATATCTCTACAGACAGAGAGAAAAACTTGCTACATTAGGATGTGCCTCATCCTAATGAGAAATTCAGAATTCAGAAAATGGTGAACCATGGGGAAACACGCATAGCCTCACCCCTTGTTCTCAAGAGCCTAGGAATTATTAAAGAACAATTGTATTTTAGAATGGAAAACCAACTCTCCAGCATAAATTCCTTACACCTAGTATACAAATCCAAGCCAGCATTTCTCTGACTAACCCATTATCAGATCCTTGGTAGAAAATGGAGATTTGCTTTTGCTATTTCTTTTTGATTCATTTTTTAACAGCATTACTAAGAGGAAGAAAGAAAAAGGAAAAAAAGGAAAAACACATGTAAGAAGCAATTTCAAAAATACACCAAACCATCAAAAGATACAGTCACTTTCCTCTTAACAATGAAGAGTATTTGGGGATGAATACCAGAAGAAAAAAAAAAAAAAGCCAAATTCAATGGATTAATGCCTTCACCACAGAGTGTGTTCTGCTTCTGGAAAGCTACACTGGTTTTATGACAAGGCTATCAAACCAAGGTACGATCCATCCAACATTATATAGCTATCCATGGTGTAGACATCACAACTGCAAATATCCACAGCTAAATAAGTCATTCCAGGCTTCCTCTGAATCCACAGAAGGCAAAATAGGCACATCAAGGCTGTGATTGGTTCCATCTAATGTAGGTCTAAAATAGGTCATACAAATCACATCCTGTGGGTACCTGATTCCTTCCACTGACTGCAAAGAACAACTAGCCTAGATGTAGGTATCTCCACCTTGTAGGCTTCTGGGGATACACAAAACAGGTGTTACAAAGTGTGAGTTCAGACTCAATCTGTTTAAATACAAGGAATCTCAGAGGGAAAATCTGGAGACAAGAAAAACAATCAAATACAGGCAAGAGATGTTAGGACACATAACTGAAAACATTATCAGGTTAATCATAAATTAGTCAGAAATAACAAGTAAGTTGCAAGACATTACAGCTTGTACCATCTGACCATACAAAATGAATGTGATGGATGTACTAAAGAAGCAGAGGAACAGTATTATTAAAGGACTACAAAGCAAACATCTCCCTGATTTAATTCATGTCCATGCATTCCTTCATACCTGAAGCCATACTTCTAACCTTGTTATCAGTGGGTTTGGCAAGAATTAACTAACTTCTGAATTCGACCTTTCAGAACAAAATTTTGCAGCTCCACTGAATCCACAGAATGTTTTGAGCTGTTCCAATGCAAGTTAAACCACCCCAGACCGAGATGGATTTAAAATGTCCCGATGTCAGGCGAGGTACAATTTTTAACCAATGTAAATTCCCCATGGTCAGTTTTTTCCTGGTCATTGGTTCTCTTTCCATTTATTCTCCAAAAGTGGTTCTGTTTCTCTGAAGGCACCAGAGAGGTCCCTCCATAAGGGAGACCAGAGTGCAGCTGTTGATGCGTGTGTTACATGACCACAGAGTTCACCATTGAATTTGGACCAGAGACTGCAAAAGGAAATGCAGCATTGTTAGGAAACTGGCCTGTAATTTACTGTCTGACAGATAATAACCTTACCAGGATTCTGAAAATATTGATGCTAACTTCTGGATTGTTTATAAATGCCTTCAGACAATCTGCACAGATGTCATGTAATATAGAAGTACAGGGGAGCTTGGATTTATCCTAAGAGACTGAACTTGTTTTTCTCCAAAAAATTAAAGTACTCACAATACATTTTCTTCCAGAAAATAATTAACTCAGTCTTAGTTTGTGTTTCAGCTTGGACTGATGGCTGTTTAGTGTGTGTTGTTTTCTACAAAACCCCTTGAGGAATTTCATGATTCCAGAACAGCTCTTTTTATTGAGACCCATTTGCCCATAGTACTCTTTTCTTTATGATTTAGCTACTGTTTTAGATCATTTATTTTTATTGACAGTGAAACTACTCCATTTGGTTGACTTTTTGAAACATTAACCTCTATAACTTTCATTTAGACTGCCAAGGTTTCCTCATTTACACATGAAATCATCCCATTCACCTCTCCGGGAGAACACAAGTCAGGCCTGGTGCTTATTGCTCTCAAAGAGAAAAAGAGGAGAAATGGTAGCACCATCTCATTGGAATTGCTCTTTTTGATTTACAGCTGTCACCACAGAGGACTCAGGGAAGACGGGCAAGGGCAACCATCCTCAGTGTTGTCATCCTAAAGCTTCTTACAAAAAAATGATGCTGTAGCCTTTAATCAAAAAATTCTTTTCTACCACTCTTTTCCACGATTCACCACTGAACTATAGCAGAACACTGTCATTGGGCATCTTCTAGAGCATTTGTGAACAAAAGATTTCCAGTGAGTAAGATGGAAAAGCGAGGTATACTGAGGACAAGGGATAAGCAGCGAGTGAGACAACCAGATGGCTGCCTGTGATTTCCATGGATGGGATTTGGTGTCCACAGTGGTTCTCTGTTCTCTGAGTCTCAGCCTCAAATCTTTAGGTGAAATCCAGAAAATTGGGTCTGACTCTTCAGGGAAGGAGGACACATAGCTTTAGAAAACAGACTAGGTCTATCAGCTGTAGATAACAGTGATTTTATTTTTTTTTTTTTTTATTTTTTGACATCCTAGTTCAGAAAGCCACTGCAAGCTCTTATTAGCCACAAACCAATGGGCATGGGACAGTTAATTAAGAGTGTTGCAAAGTTCACCTTACCTAATTTGATGACCACTCTGATCACTGCACATAGCCTTCTCCAGGGGAAAGGCTGTAAATTATTAAAACTGAACAAAACAGTTGAGTTATGAGGTTTTATCACTGAGAATTAGATTCCTATTTCTCAAGGATGCATTTTTCTTCAGTTAAAAGTTGCTGGAAATAATAATTGTTGTTGTGCTACTCAGAGACTTCTATCAAGATAATTGTTTCTTGCAGATAAGGCATCAATTACTTGATGAATTCTGTCCCTTTTAAATCAATACCTGATAAGCACTATTTGATGTTGAATCAGAGGAAGCCTGAAAGATATTGTCTAGATCCTATGCACCTGTGCCTAACCCAGATGCAGAAAACAACAAATAATCCAAAGGAAAGAGTATACACTGTCAGAAATTAGATCAGGATTTTACTCTCTGTTTTGTGTCTGTGTGATCTCAATTAATACTCAGTTTGAGTGACTGGATCTACAGTGTTACTTCTTTTGTTTTCTGTACTTTTTTTCTATCCTCCATCTGAGAAGGTTGCACTGGAAATGCACGTCTGGACCCACATTTCGGATAAATTAATATAGCTCACTGAAATCAACAGAGCTACAATGCTCTAAGCTGCTAAGGATCTTTCCCTACATCTTATTTATATATTTTCGGAATGGACATAGTATCTTAGTTCATATTGAAGTGTAGAGTTCATCATAGCAGTAATCTCTAAGACACAGCCTGCCTATCTTTTACGATAAGGGAATTACATTTCTTCTACTGTGTTGATAAAAATCTACTATTCCTGGGAAGATGACACTGGAACCCAAATAAATTGAGCATACCCTACTCTGTGATAGGATCAGAAGAGATGTGACTGCTGACCTAACCAGTGAAGGAGGTTTCTGATATTCATGCAGTTAAGGTAGCAAGACTGTTGGTGTCACTCAGGAGTAGTCAGTGTTGGGTTTTTTATGTGTGTGGTGGGTTGACTCTGGCTGGGTGCCAGATGTCCACCAAAGCACTATCACTCCCCTCCTCAGCTGGATAGGGGAGTAAAAAATAAAAGGAAGGGCTTGTGGGTTGAGAGAAGGACAGGCAGAAATCACTCACCAGTTACCATCTTGGACAAAACAGGCTCAACTTGGGGAAAATTAAACCCAATCTTAAAACACCTTCCCCCTACCCCTCCCTTCTTCACAGCCTCAACTTCACACTCGATTTTCTCTACCTCCTCTTTCTCAGAGGCACAGGGGGATGGGAAATGGGGTCTGTGGTCAATTCATTACGTGTTGTCTCTGCTGCTCCTTCTTCCTCAGGGGGAGGACTCCTCACACTCTTCCCCTGCTCCAGTGTGGGGTCCCACCCACAGGAGACAGTCCTCCATAAAGTTCTCCAACTTGAGCCCTTCCTGTGGGCTACAGTTCTCCATGAACTGCTCCAGTGTGTGTCCCTTCCATGGAGTACAGTCCTTTGGGAACAGGCTGCTCCGGCGTGGGTGCCCCACAGGATCACAGCAAACCTGCTCTATCATGCACTTCTCTCTCCATGAGCCCACAGGTCCTGCCAGGAGCCTGCTCCAGTGTGGGCTTCCCATGGGGTCACAGCCCTCTTTAGGCATTCACCTGCTCTGGCATGGGGTCCTTCATGGGCTGCAGGTGGACATCTGCTCCCCTGTGGACCTCCATGTGCTGCAGAGTGTAGCCAGTTTCACCATAGTCTTCAACAGGGCCTGCAGTGGAATCTCTGCTCCGGTGCCTGGAATATGTCCTCCCACCCCTTCTTCACTGACCTTGGTGTCCGCAGAGCTGTCTATCACATATTCTCACTCTATTCTTTGGCCGCTGTTGTCCAGGTTTCTTTCTCCCCCTTCTTAAATACATTATCCCAGAGGCTCTACCACTGTGGCTGATGGGCTCAAGCCTTGGCCAGTGGTGGGTCTCTCCTGTGGCTGTCTGGCATTGGCACTATTAGACCTGGGGGAAGCTTCTGGCATCTTCTTGCACAAGCCACCCCTGTAGCCCCCCTGCTACCAAAACATTGCCAAGCAAACCCAATACACTGTGCTGATAAAAAAAAAAATAGTTACAAGTTTGTTACTGCTTTTGTGGCCATGAAAAATGCATAGATCCAGTATGGGGTACCAATAAACTGCCACAGTATGTATTAAAAAAAATGTAATAATTTCCAGCAGGCAGAGTTCAGCCCCATCACAAGATTCAATCCAGTCTACTGTTTACTCCTTGTTTTTCCTGGAGCCTATCAAACACGCAGAGGGAACAAATAATGTTCCTTGCTCAAAGGTTTGGTGTCTCTCAGCTTGCTTCCGGCTGTCCTCTTTCTCAGAGACCTCAAACTGTCTGACTGCACTAACAAGTCACAGATATGTTAAGTGACCAAAATGGAGGTGTTCTCTTATTCATATGGTGGACTGTGGAGCTGTGCCAAGTTGCTTGTTGGGGCTCTATGACACGGTGCTCAAGTGCTGGGAAAGTCTGGGATCAGGAACACTGGACAGAAATTTCTGCTTGTTTGATGGAAGAGAGAGGTACCATCTGTTGAGGTCAAAAGGCTGGATAATGCTGGTGCAAAGAAGTGGTTCTCAGGTGATGGCTTGCAGGCAGCATCATGCCCTAAAACTTGGACTAAGGGCAAAGTATAAACTGCCTACAGCACATCACCTACTCAGCAGCTTTGCCCAGGGCCAAGTCACAGGTCTCTGGCTTAACCAGTAAATATTCAGCCTCTTTCAAAGAGACTGTGAACATAATTTATGAAATTATCCGTTTTCAAACAAATATTTATTAATTTTTTTTTAGGCTCCAGAGCGCACTTTGTCTTTTTATTGATATTACTTCACACTACTAAATGCCTGAAATATTTCCGGTTGTAATTATGCAGTGGAACATTTTTTTGTTGTTTCTGTTTGAGTTTTACGGACTGGATAACGTTTAGCTGTAGTGAATGTCTGCCATTTCTATTCATTATTTACTGTTTATATTACAACAGGAGGGTACGAGAACTGGACAGCCAAGACGTCACATGAATTTGCCAGAAGAACGAGAACAAAGCCTTGCTCCAGGAGATTGTTGAGGAATTATCCAAGTCAATGCTGCCAGGAGTGAATTCAGGATCCCTGAGTGCACAGTGTGAATGGCCATGGATGGGGCCGCATTGTTGAGCTAGGAGGTGAAAGCCCCAGCATCACGGTGGCCATTGGCAAGGTGAAGGAAGAGTCAGTCTCAAACAGTTTAGATCTTTCTAGCTAAGCCATACTTTGAGAAAAGGAGTCAGAAATGTTGCTTTGCCCTGCAGGGCAATCCTGAGGAACAGACATGGAAAAGGGATTTGGAAAAGGCAGCACAGGTAAAATGATTTGCCTGGCACAAACCTCTATTTGCCACTAGAAGTGGGAATAAACTGTAGCTCTTCATATTCCCAGCTTAACACCATGACTACTCAGTGGCACTCTGTCCTACTTGCTCAGCTTTCCAAAATGGCTGTACTCACCCCTCCATCTCCAACCCCCAGTGAAGTAGCAAGCCACCTACAATATTTTCTCTGCCCTAGTTTCTTAAAAAAAAAAAAAAAAAAAAGAAAAATCACAACACCGCCAACCACTTTTGCACAGCAGTCTCCGTCGTCTTTCACTACGCTGGTCCATCCAGCCTGTTATTTAAGTTCTCCCTGAAAAAAATCCCACCACTTTCTTCCACAGTGCCCACACAAAGTGAGTCAATGTTCTTTTCCATTCATCTCAGAGAGACCAGGATTGCATCCAACATATTTTCTCATTAAAAAAAAAAAAAAAAAAAAAAAAAAAATACAAAAAGGAAGAAGCATGGGTAAACCCACCAGGACATTCATACAAATCAGCTGAATAGTTTCACGACTGTGTTTCTACAACCCTTAATCTTCCTCATTCACACCCTCCCTACTATCAAACATACCATGTGGACCTAGGTGGTTAACTATTACCTTTGTGCATAATAGAATATTAAAAAAAAACATAGTAGCAACTTTTCCCCCCACCCCCCGCCATGTGATTGTGCTTTTCTTCCTGAGATGGATTACCCAGCTAGATATTTTGAGTAAGAAGTTTCTCTTCTCCACTCCTATAGAAGTCTAAGTCCCGGGTGTTGGTTCTATCCCAGCGCAGCTTCAGAGTACAGACCTCATGGGTGCAGACTGTGATCTTGTTTCTTTCTGTATAGGGCTTAGGTTCACCCTTGTTATCTCTAAGGCTTTTTTTTAACCTGGTCTTAGTAAGTGACCAAGGGTTCAGGGAGAGGAACAGTGCAGCCCCCTGCCAGAGCCACTGGAGTTTGGTGCCATTTACTGGTTCGGGGTAAGGTCTAATGGATGAGGAGTGGCAAATCGCAGCAGGTTCAAAAGATAGTATCAGATATGTTTAAGAGTTTTTCCGGATTTTTTTCCCTGGAATTCACTTGGAATTAGCATGGAGAGCTTTATTTCCTGTTGCTGAGGTCAGTGATGGCAAGTTAGCTTGCCAAGGCACTGAGACTGCTTTGGATTTTGTCTGATGCTGGGATGCTCAGTCCGTGGCCTGTCAACCAGTTACAGATTACCTGAACATGTCAGACCTTCAGCCTCCTTCTAGCGGTGGCTTGGGATATCACCTTGTTTGCTTTGGGAACGGTGAACAGCTTGGCTGCTGACAGCACCTCGTAGCAGTAGGTAACAAGTGTAGAGCAAAAGCACTTCTGCTGCCTCTGGAAAAGCCCCACTGCTTGCTGAGAGCACTGATTAGTATTGACACTATAGTCAAGTATCTTCATCTGTGAAGAAGGATTCTCCATGCACAGGTTCAACCATACTTTTATACTAATACATGACTGAGGTCCAAGTACTGCCCTCAGATGTAGATTTTTGAGTGGTTGTACTGGTAACTGACCAGGTGGGACAGTAAAGACAAGGTTTCATGATACAGTTCTTTCCTTTTCCTCTAAGGAACCATGTTCTAATACCATTAAGCCAAGCAAAGGTTATGGTCCTGCTTTACTTTAATCTCAACAGTTATTGAGATAATATAACTGAGCAAATGATACAGAAAAGGCTTTCACACACATCGCCTGCACTTTCTTTTCCTAAACTATCAAACAGTAGTAATAAAAAGGAGTAGACAGGTAGAGGTTTTTTTCTATATGAAGCCTACAAAAAAGTGTAGGAGACTCACAGTCCTGCATGCCATCTTCTCTTGTCAGGAGCTGCACATAGGTCAGGAGGAGAACAAACAAGGCATTTCTGGATGTTGCACGTCAGTGAGTTTCAGACCTTAGCCAGACTTTAGCAGCCCTAGTGCATCCTCATGGGGTTTCTGAAAGGTAGAAGCAAAGTGTTATCTCTGTTTTTACAGCTAAGATGTCAGGAAGCTAAGCAGATGTTTTCTCGCTGTCTCTTCCTTCAGGAAACCAGAAGAAGAAGCAGAACTTGCACCTCCATCTTTGAAGCATGGCAAGGAAAGACTGAGGGGGAGCTTCTGTGAGCCCCAGGGGTGATGCTGCATGGTCAGCAGCAGGATGCCTGCGGGGGGAGCATCTCTGTGGAGCTTGACCTGGCTGATGCCGTAACTTCATGGTGGCAGCACCCGCTGGCAGGGAAGCCAGCACAGGCCATCAGGCGTGGAGAGAGCTTAACCTGGGCTGCTCCAGGTTCTGGTGGGGGAAAGGCATCTGTGCTGTGCCTGGCACAAGCAGAGAGCTTGGCGGGCACAGCTTGGCATGCTGCAGCTCTTGCCCCCTCCGCACAAGTCTGCCAGATGAGCAGCATTTCTGAAAAAAAACCATACCCCAAACAAAACAAAAAACCCACAACCAAAGACCCAACAAGCTGTTTATACTGTCTAAAATTTATGAATTTTAGGTACCCAACTTGTTTTTTAAAATACGTTCAGATAAACAAGAATAGCAATGTAAACATGGAGGTGTCAAAGCAGGCTGTTCCCCATCAAGACTGTTCAGAAACCTTATCTTCAGTTAAATTCTGGAAAATCCTGATGTGAAGATCTGTAGAAAGCCCCTGCAAAGGTATTATATGCATTTTGTGAATAATTATGGTTGGTAATAAATTTCTGGCTTTCCTGAAATGAATTTAAATTGTACAACTGATTTCAATGCAACCGCGATTTGATTCATGGTCTGTAGGACAGCATTGGTTTTGACAGACATAACTTTCCTGGTATTCCAAGAACAGTGCTATTGTTGAGGGTTTTCACAATTCAGAATAATATAATGCCAATTGCATTCCAAAATCAAAAGGAAAGTTTAAAGTTGAAAACAATTTGCTATTTTTAAAACAAATACACTCACCACTTGCCTCTGTACTAAGTCACAAAGATGAAATAAATGTGAACCATTCTTCTGCTGTCAACAATTAGAACAACTGTATCTGAATATGCTTAAAGTTGTACCAGGGTACAAGATATTCTCATGAAAACAGAATCAGGGCCACTGAATGCAAAACTGTTATGCTAACTGATCATTTCTGAAGTAAGAAGATACTGCTGGATTTTCGGAGACAACATGCATGTGCTAAAGAAATTGATGTGCCACTGCCCTGTGATGCTCACCTCTGCGTAGAGAGCCCTATGCAACATTACTGAAGTGTGTTTTAGGGATGAAGTTTTGCAGATGTCTTCAACTGAGCTGGAAGGAAGATTTCATCCTCTCCAAGAAGAGACTTCAGGAGTGATCACCAATGAAAGGGTGGGAAAGCTCCCTTTACATTGGCTCCAGCCCTCCAGCAAGCCAGGGAAGAAAAGGTTCAAGTTTAATAGTAAACAAATCAGTTTTAACTCCTCTGAACTGCCAGCTGGCTTCATTGGGTAACCCACTGGGGCCTTCTGACTGTCTAAGCTTTATGCTGGATCTATATGTGTTTTTAGCATTGAAATGTGAGTGAATCACAGGGAAATGATAGGCCACAACTTAAAAACAGAAGGAAGGAGTACTGCCAAACAGGGCTAATTGGCTGCAGACATGAGCTTTATCCAGCCTCTGGCCCATTCATTTCTGCAGAATGGCTCTACAAAAGCATCGACATAAATTTGACATTCTTATGGAAAACCACCTCTAGGTGGAAGTGTTGACCCTGCAGACAGCGATGAGATCATAAATATCTATGTGGCAGAAGCGATGGCAATGTTTTTTTAAAACTACTTCCTCTGATATTTTGCTCTTGAAACTGTAATTAGATGAGGTGCCTTCAGATTTATATACCTGAGAGCAGGTTGCAAAGCTCACCGAAGCCAGGAATTTGTTTCTCTCTTGGCCCAGATCCAATGACTGTGGATCAAAGAAGTGCTTCAAAGGTGCTGGACGTTTGCCTTTGGTGAATGCAGCAGTGAAGGATGCATTCTTGGTTTTAAACATGTGCTTATGGGTAGTCCCCAGACTCTGTGCTTGCTATCTGGACCGTATTTTGATTGACATTGTGGCCTAAACCTATGGTTCTTGGCTTATGCAGTGTAACAGAAAGTTTTGATTTTAGTTGGACAAAACAAGAGCATGGCTGCTACTCCCCTTTTGCTCTTTCACGAACAAATTGTAAACTCCTGACTCTGTATTTGAGTAGGTCATTCAAAGGAGGAGTCCTGTACTTCAAGTGCTACGGATTGTAAGCGATATGCTAGACTAGGTACTGTGTCTCTTATTGCCTTGTAGAGTGAAGATGTGATTCAGAAGGGATCAGAAATCATCCTCAGAATAATTTCTGCACAGACACGAGAGTAAGATGGACTGTTTAGTTTGCTTTCCCAGGGGATTGTGACACTTCCTCCCTTCTCACTGTCTAAGCTCTTTGTTAGATATTATGAGGGAAATTTTCTAAAGGCACCAAAATGCTGACTTCACTGAATAATGACAAGAGTTACATGCCTCACCTGCCCCTTGCACTCTTAATGCTCTGATAATGATAAATCATTATGCTTTCAGAAAGGTTTAATCTTCTTTATTTACCTTTCTGTTTCTGTTTCTGTTTTATACTGGAACCTGGTGAGAGCTTCTGTTGGGTTAGGCCAATATTTTCATAAATAGCTACATGACACAGGAGTACTATTTTTCTGCAGGTATGTTTTGTTTACCGTCAAGACCACTGTTTATATTAACAGCACATCTTTTACTGACAATTTGTCATGCAGGATAGAATCTGGAAAAGGGGTGGGTACATCTCTGGCATGTGTTGGTACATGCTGGTACCTCTTAGAGCTCCATAGTCACAGCTTGTACCTACCTACAGGGACAGTGATTCAACTGCACTTTCTACTTGAGTGGATGTGCCAGTGCCTCCCACCCATGTCATGAATGCCATAAATGCTGTACTACCAGGTACCCTGGATGCAACCTGACTGATAACAACTGGTAGCTCTGTTTGTTGCTGCCTGCAAGAATCCTTTGAACTATAGAGAGGGGTTAAACATCACAAGATGATGATAAAATAACTTTGGATCTGAATTAATGACCAGATAGAAAAGTTTGTGCCTAGCGCTTCGAGTATCGCCTTGGGTCTCTAGGAAGGGTCCTGCCATTTGTGCAGCACTTAGGCAGTGTTTCCACCAGCATAATTACTCCTCACCAGCTTCCAGTGAGGGACTGTTCAGGGTATTTGTGTGTGTGTGTGAACAACTAAGTCGACGAAAGAGCTGATTACCATCCACACTGGAACGAGACATTAATTAATTCAGGCATGAAGCGGTGTAAGTCATTTGTTCTTTTGAAGGAGATGGCCAAAAGAAGAAGACAGACAGCTAACCCAGCAAGCAGATGCTGTCAGAGACTGGACAGCTCTCCAAATGGAGACAGGAATTGCTGGACACAAAACAAATATTTTGTAGCCCATTTGTAAAGAAGGATATATCAAATGTTTGAATATTTTATATCTTAATATCTATCCTTATACATACATAAATAAGTGTATATCTTTCACAGTATATCTCTCTCTCTAGATTTACACAAGCATAAAGCTAATTTCCATATTCAAGATGAGTTCAGATCCGTTACAAAGACCCAGCCATTTCACAAACACCTTTGGACTTTCCACGATGATGCACTCAGTTGTGATGGATTGTGGGGCAGGGGAATTGTGGTACTTGGCTGAGGTCAACTTGCTCTACCAGGAGACACCAGGAAGGTTGACTTAGTGGACTTCATATGCCAGCTTGCCCTAGCGCACTTCTCACTGAGACTGATCACTGGTCCTGTTAGAGCCATATGTGAGCACCTTATGCGAGACTGGAACTGGGAAATTATTTTTATCACCCCCACCATATGGAAAACTAACAATGTTTACTAGATGCTGTCATTTTGAAGTAAAGAACTAGCAGTAAGGAAGTAAAGAACCAGCAGAAAAATAAAGTTCTTCTCAATAATGGGTTGGGAATGTAACCTTTCCATCAAGCTGCAGTGGCACAAGCCTTTGCACTCTGTTTTATACAAAATGTATCATTTTATCCCAATTTCTTCAAGTATCAAGTGCAAGGAAATGGCTTTTTGCTCATTGATTGATTAGGTGTTCATACAGGGTCAAAGTCTCATCTTATTTATACCACTGTAAACTGCATAAATTGCCACAATATTTATAGCGAAATGTCATTTTACTGTTAATCTTTGTTACCATTTAAATATTTGGACTAGTTTCTTGGAGTTAGCATGCAAATTTGAACCTTGTATTCTGCCTTTTTTTATCTGGCTCTCTAAATGATCAAGAAAGAAGCTCAAAGATGGAGTTGCACACTTGGGTTTGTGCTTTGGATTCCAGCACCTTTTTGCACCCTTTCTTTATTAGGGGGGAAAAAATTCTAAATGGTGAAGCATTGTATCCTCCAAGCATTTCAGTCCACCCACACAGTTCTTTTTCTTTAAAACAGTGGCTTATTCCCAACTGGAAAGGCAGCAGTCTAGCTAGGAGACAGGTTATGTTCAAGAGAGAAAGGAAGGAGGTGGCTGAATCATAGCAATTTAACTCTGGCTGTGTGGAAGTAAATCCAGCCACTGGTTGCTGCTATCATAAGCATAGTAAGATTTTTGGATACAGGGAATGGCATATTGTTCTGGGTAATGAAGGCCAGGGGTCAAAGCAGGTTATGCATTTGCCTTTATTGCTTGCACTCCAGCAGGTGCAATATTCCTTGCCTCTGTTCTGCGCACAGCCATCACTAGCATTACTAATGAAATGTCAAATCGTATTTTTATTTACTTCCTTTCTTCATCACCTGCAAATAGCCACACTGACAACCCCCAAACCGATCATTTGTGGGTTTCTAAGAATGCCATCAGTAAAAGTCAGTCATCAGTAAAGAGCACCACTTTCTGGAAATAAACTAAACAGGTTCATTTGAGGCTTTTCATAAAACAAATGTTGCAACAAAATTAATTTGTCCAGCATTAGTCATCACCCTTTCTGCATGTTAATACTGTTTCTTCTGGGAGAAACCGGATTTTTAGGGGGTTGAAAATATTCTCTGCTACACTTGGCAGTCACAAAGGGCAGAAAAGGCACACGTCTGAGTGTGTCGTATTAACATGCTTCACTGTCCTGCATTTCCACGTCATGCAGGCTGGTTTTGGTCACAGATCAGTTGTTATTGTTTTCCCATGAGTAGGTTCTTATACCTGATGTCTTGTCAAGATCTTTGCCGCAACAGGCAGGAGGATGGCTCTTTTTTGTGTGTTGCTTTGCCTCAGAGCCAGGCAGCTTCCAAGGAACATAAACATTTAAGAGGAATGATCTCTTCAAGAATATGGTAGAGCCCCCATCACTGGAGGTTTTCAAGATGCAATAGCACAGGGTACTACATAACCCTATGTGGGCGTCCTTTCCCTCAAAAGGTTGGACTAGATGATCTTTCAAGGTTCCTCCCAACATGAATTGTTCTGTAATTTTGTGATTCTGTGATTTGGTCAGAGTGTACCTTTACACCCAAAACCTTCAGAAAGAAGCAGTATTTGGTAAGTTCCATTCCCAGAGGAAGTTTCTCCTGGGATGCATGCTGTGCTAATGCGGGTGTGGAAATGGGTGGATGGAGGAATCTCTTTTAGCCTCCTCCCCTCAGCTGCCTTCTTTTTATTCCTTTCTTCTGGAGTTTGGCTTTTGCTTTTTATGTTGAGAGGTTTTTAAGGAAGAGAGTGTCTTGATTGCAGAAAGTTGCTGAGGAGGCAGAAATTGCTGTCTCAGGGCTCTTGGTTACTCTGGGGTAGTGTTAGGTTTATGCTGCCCACAGGCACCAGTGAACTCACCAGGATTTATCTCCAACAGCTGGAACAGGGTTGTCTTCTCAACATCTGAATGGCCTCGTGTCCACTCATGGGGATGGAATTTTGCCCAGAGCTTTTGGGTAGGACATGTTGTTGCCTTTCCCATCACTGAGCCCCTGAACGTAAATTTTACGACAGACTGATGACAATGGGTGGTGTTCGGGGCTCTTGTTTCCTTTGCAGATATGGGACATGAGAAAGGCAATGTTTTCTCCAAGGAGGTGTGCAATCTGTCTGTGCCTACAGATTTGATTACAGTTAATTAATCACAAGTACATGTTAGAACTGCGCCAAGAACTCTAGTCAAGGAGTCAAAGCTCCCAGTCAAAGGACAGACACATAGAAAGGAATCAGAGGAAAGCCAGGCATTATGTCACCCTTTGTGGAGCAGCTGCTGCAAGAGCAAATGCACAATATTTTGATCTTTTAGGGGGGAATATTTTGGGAAGCCTACAGAGAATGTCCACCAGGATTAGAGAAGTGCTTCATAGTTTCCAACGAAGAGGATGTTCGGCCTCCCATCTTTTTCTTCAAAACCTGCTGTTTTTCCAGCCTATGCCAATCCAGTTCCTGCTCAGAATTAATATGGTCGGTAGGAGAGAAGGAACAACTTTCTGTCAAGGTGTGCTGAGGATAGTTCACCTAAGTTATATTTCAAAGTGTCTCAGGCTTTTGAATCAAATAATGGTTCCTTAAAGGGGTTTAGACATATCTATTTTTTTTTTTTTTTTTTTTAATTCTGCCCAAGAACTTGCATAACATGGTATTCCCCTGGTCTTTCAGTTTCACTGTCCTGGAAATAGCCTTTTTTTAGGTGGACACTTGAGAAAGGGCAAGTAAAGCTTTGATTAGTGACCCACTCTTTTGTGACTGGCTGGAAAAAGATGGTTTGAGGCTTTCCTACAGCTACTGTTCATAAGCGGTGTGTTCTTTTCTTTAAGAGAAAAGCATGAGGCTGATAGCTGATAATTTTAAATTTAATCCTGTGGGGGCTTTAAAGGTTTATATAGATTACCTGTATGTCCTTTTGGGTGCAGAATTTCATAATCATTGACCTGAACTGCCTTCACAATCACTGCCCTGCTCCTCAGCATTGCAGAGCTGTTTCATCGGCTCTGACTTGTCCCCTGATTGGCATATCACAGGTTTACTTAGGAAGAGACTTAACTATAGTAGAGACTTAAGTACTCATGTCCAAGTGCATACCCTTAACTGCCCACATTAGGCTCTGAGCACCTGTCCCAGAAAGTTATTATCAATAGCAAAATTCCTCCCAAGTTCCATGAAGTTCTTGCTTATGAACATGGAAACTCTTCTTATAAGAAGAATGAGAAAAGATCATGGTGTGCTTCTCAGAGAGAAAGAGGTGTCAGTAATGAGACACTTGGCAAGTTGAAAGTTCTATGGAAATGTGACACCTAAAGCACATTCCACAGTGCTTTAAGACACTTTTCTTCCAAAGATTTTACTCTTTGTTAGGCAGCTAAATAAATTTCAGGCTCTGGATCCTTGCATGTTGCCTCATTAGTGTTTTTAAGGAGAAACATAATATGAAACAGTAACATAACTGCTGAACTGTTATTTATTGTGGAAGTTCCTGTGTATGTGTGCTCAGATAAATCCAAAATCAGGATCCTCTTTGCACAGGTCTCAAGGCTTTATTAATGGACCACAGCTGACCTGTTAGCTCACAGAGACAATCAGCATCACTGTCTACAATGCACTTACTCTCCTTTGAGAGGTGTCTTGCCTGAGGCTTAAAAAACTGACCTAGTGACCTCAAATGATCTTACTTTCTCCAAGTCAGAAGTCTCATGTCCTACATGTTCCATAGACAGAAAATGAAATAGAATGATCAAATATTAGAGCAATGACCTTTTGTGACAGAAATACTGAATTTTGAAGTTGGTCTTTTCCCATAATCAGAGGACCAAAATGAATTTCAAAATCTCAGCTTAAAGTGAATGTTAGTGTTTGAGACCAGATTTAACCAAAAAAGCTGATCTTCTGGTGATCTCAGAAAGATCAAAAATGAAGTCTGCTTCTTCTCCAAGTCCTTGTATGTAGTGCCGATCCTAATGAATGTTTCCTCCAAATTTCAACAGTTTAGCATCATGGGAATGTGGAAATCGGTTGTGTCAGTTATTTATCCTGATGAATACATCTGTATTATCTTACACTTCTCCAGTGACCAGACTCTGGTGGCTCAAAGGATTGTTTGCTGTGTCAGAGACATCACAACAATCAACATTACAGTTATAGTTCCATGCATTAGGTGATACCAAAGACTATGTTGCATAGGGTCTCTCTCCTCGGGGTGAGAGGGAAACTTTTCTTTTGTTCTTTCCCTCAGGAGAGTCATTTTGGTTGGAAAAGCTACTAAAATTGTTAATCCACCAACTGGCTGGTCATATGATTTCACAGAGACCTGCTATTGCACATATGCAATGTGCTCATGCTTTTTTTCTCATGATCTGGGTTATGCACATCTGACATCAGTACTGCAGCTGTATTACACTGATTGCTTTTTATTTCGAGGCCTCACTTCTGATTACTAAAGAAAAAAAAGATCTCTGCCACATATGTTGTAATGAAGAAAGGCTGCAGTCCAACATCAGCTCTGACAAGGTTTTACCTATTGTGCAGGCTCCCTGTGCTCTGGTCAGCAGCAGACTGCTTGTGTGTTACACACCGTATTTTTGCAACCCTTTATTCCTAAGATCTAAGAGCTCAAGCCTTTCCACAGACTAGCCATGGCTGGACGTATCCACTTTATGGTTGCCTGTCTTGGATGGACCTGAGACGTTCATGTCTTTGGTATCTTGAGAAACACAGATTTTGTAACAATGGCCAGGGTAAACTGCTGGATGTGTGATAGCTGGAAATGGCTGTATTTCTTCCTCAAGGGTCATGCAGTACAGTGATGCTGGGTCTGACAGGATATTTGAGGGAGGCAAGACACTGGCATATTAACTGCCCCAATAAGAGGGACAAACAGCTTTCCAGAGCACCAAGGGGGAGATAGGACCACATTCCATTGATAGTGCAATCTTTGCATGAGGATTTTGGTACTTTTGTTTAGGACTTCTGAGAAGTTTCAGAAGCAGGCTTGATCTGCGCTAAGGCACAAATCTGGGTAGTACAGAAAGGAGGAAGATTGATACTTGCTAGTAGCACATGGTCCTTACAAGGGTCACTAATCCTCTTTCTTGGCATGAGTGACAGAGGCAGTCAGGAATGCATAGTTTGTTCTGTAGTGCAATACTGACCACCTGGCGGGCTGAATTATGGGGGAATGTCTGCAGTTTCTCCCCTGAGCACACTGCAGGGGCCACTGTGGGAGATACGTGCTGGGCTGGATCACCAGGCTGTTCTACATGGGCAGCTTGGTGTCCCTCTGAAAGGCAGCATGCCCTGAACTCTGCCATTCTATATCCCTTCCTTCTCTCCTCTGGGAACATCTTCACAGCCTGTCACAAGGGTGACCAAGGGAAAATCAGATGAATCACTAAAAAGACCTCTGACTTCTTGAAAAAAAAGTAGGTTTTAAAAATACAGAGCTGTTAAGCAGCAGTACCGTATGCATTCAAAGCAGAATTCAACTTTTAAACATTCAGGATACCCCTGCAAGGCAAACACAACACCATTTCCTCCATACTTCACAAGGAAGGAAACTGCAGTGTAAGTGACAAGGCTGAAATTTCAAGCTACGTGAATATCGGAGAAGGGATTAGTATTTCTGCTCCTTAACTTCCAAAACTGGTGTTTTCTCTTCAAGGCAACAATGCCTCCAAGGTCTTGAGTTGCAGATTGAACAAAACTGATGCAACTTTAATAATGTGTATGCATATTTTATGCCTTCACCATAAGGACATGGATTCCTTAGGCTATATGATTTTCACATATAGTTGAAAGCAGTGCAGACATAATGCAAGGAGATGGTCATATAAAATCTGTAACAGATGAGCTTTCCCTTTCCTGTGCATCTGATTCCTTTCTTAGTGTGAAGTACGTGGTTTTGAGGTGAGAATGTGAGGTTTTCTTGTTTACCTGAATTTGAGTTCCTTAAACTAAAACAAATGTTGATTTTGCTGCTGTACTGGTTTGCTCTCATTTTTGTATTAGAGGTCCTCACTGCAGAACAGATTACACTTTTTTGTCTGAAATATGCCAGTCCTTCCTGCTCTGTAACTGTCAGCAAATATGTTTACAATGGCCTGGCTTTTTTTCCTGGTCTTGTTGACACACAAAGAGAAACTTACATTTCTTGTTTTTATCTTCAGAGAAAAATGTAGCTGGCGACTTTTTTGGGGGGAGATAATTTTTTCCTCTGCAATATGGCAAGGAGTTGGGTATCTAAGAGTGTGCGTACATAGATATAAAAGAGGATGCACTCTGCTTTTTGTTGCCAGTGTCAGACCCGCTTAACACTGTCTAAATGTCTCTGTGCAATGGCTCGAGAAATATGAACGTTTGAGTGAAATATCTACACGTAGTAAAAACAGGGGAGTCACCTTTAAATTCAGGATCTGAGTTTCCAAATACAGTTTTCTGGAAAAACTCCATCAGATTTGGCACTGGTTCGCTTGTGGAGAGTTGTGTTTGAAATGGCAGGTATAGTAGGGCTTCGGAGCCATTGCTCTCTACCTAGATACAGTAGGTGGGATTTCCAAAACAGAGCCCTCAGCAATGCCAGGGATAGGGCAGCAGGGAGTAGGTTTCCATCAGCCTGCAGAGCCTGCCTGCTGGCATGGGATCAGTCTGTAAAGCAGCATTACATTCGGGGAAGAAATCTTCCTTTCCCAGGCTCAAGTGTAGAGATATGGGCCCTCTAGTGGGGAGAGAAATTAATAGCTGAGGATATCTCCCATTTCAGTTCTCCAGCTCGCTGCCTCCCTGGTACAGCCTTTACATATGCTGACGTATAAGAGTGGCAGGTAAAGAGTTCTCCTCTACTTCAGGAAGAAACAACAAAAGTCAAGTTGGTGTAAAACAACCAGCAGTACTTAAAACCAATGGCATTCATCCTGCTCTAGTAACAGGAGACCTTTGCAGAAATAGCGAACTGGTTTTGTTCCTTCGCTTCAAACGAAGTGCCCTGACGAATGTGAAAATGAAGCCAGACTGTTCTGTGCTCCCTCTCATTATCTCTATGTCACATCACTTCAGTAAACTATTCACTTGCGTTTAGTCCAGGCCCTACAGTGTCAGCTTACCTTATAAGAGCTGTTTCATAAGTTCATACAGTGGGTTCATGCTGAGTTATTTTTATGGGGCACTGGGAACTGACATACATGACATGAAGATTTGCATTTTTTTAATCCAAGTCTGAGTCCTTACTTTTATTTCTTTTTATCTTTAAGTCTCAAGGTGCCTATAAGACTGCTCTATGCTAAATAAGAGTTCATTTTCAATTTCTAAAATCTCTTGTCCCCCCTTGCTCCCCCTTCCCCATTTGATGAGTGCTCTTATAATAAAGTCATTGAAATGTTGTTCCAAAAGGCAGTGCTTTCACAGAAAGAGTACTCAGTCTCATGTAACAAAGTTCTTTATTAAGATCCATAGATTGAATCTAGATAAAATGCAGTCACTATAACTGCTGACAGCAAGAAGATCCCCCCTGCCTTGCTGTGCTGAGACACCCATTGCAGATGAATCCATGACCCAAGCGCACTGCCTTGAATGCAGCCACATGGAAGAAATAGTGCTGCCGTGAGGGAGGGAAGGAAGACACTTCTGTTTCGGGTGCCACATAAAAAAATCTACCGACATTTATTTGCATGCATAATTGTTCTTTCCCCTCCAGTTGCTGTGATCATTAAGCTGCTTCATCAGCTTTCATGGCTGGGTCCTACTGCTGGAGTACAGAGCTGACTTTGGCCACAGCCTGAGGTTATTGCCTTAGAAAGGGGCAAGCTGTGTCTTTGCTGCCAGTGTCAAGCCATCCCCACAATGCGCATTCCTCCACCTCCCTCACCCTTCTTCCTCCCTGCCCCTGGGTAAGAGGCTGTGCAGCACCCCTTGACTGGCTCCTTCAGGTACAGGAGCCAGGTGCCAGAAGATAGTGTTGCCTGGAGCTGGAGAGGACTCATCATCCAGAGGAGGCAAAGCCCTGGCAGTCAGGATGTTAGGCCTGTTTGGGCCATGGAGAAGCTGTCCTTGGACTACTAGGAGAATAATACCACTCACACAGGGTGGTGAGAGATATCAGAGTTAGTGTTGTCATCCCTGGAAGGGTAAAACAATTTTTGGTGGTGCTGCTGAGACTCTGGTAGGGTATGTGGGCTTCTCACATGATGAGGCAGCTTCCCACGAGCAGGTCTGACACTCCAGCCAGCAATGGCTGCTGTCTGTAGCAAGTCTGGTCACCTTGGAGAAACAGATACGGCTGGACAGATGAGAATGTTTACTGACAAGAGAAAGCTGAATGCATTGGGTGCTGATTCCATTGCTAAGTAAAAGCTCTTGCTTTTAACTGAACACTGAAGAAATACAGGATTTGAATAAGGCCCTTGAGGATTCCCACACTGGCATTGTCCCACCACTGCTCTGGGGTGGGAGCAAAACCTACCATGTGCCATCAGGTGGTCAGTGATGACAAAGCCAACCAAACCCCCTCGAAGGGGATTACTTATTGATTACAAAGTTTTCCTCCCGCCATACTTGATTCTTATGGCAATTAATGCTGGCAATTATATGGCTTTTGTATGATGTAAATATATACTTCAAAATACTAGCTTTTAAGGAAATATTTCCTTATTCATTTTACTTTTTGGGGGGAGAGCAGGGTGTAACGTAGTGAGAACCAGGGAAGCTGTATTTGATGCTATGCTGTTGTCATAGTCTTTCACATTTTCGGAGAGAGTCTCTTGGGCCATTTAGATCACTGAGCTCTGCTGAGTGGGAATTCCCCTGTAAACTGCTTCCCTCATGGCATCTTTCACATTTGTGGCTGACCATGATCCTAGTGAACATAAGCTCTGTCTAACAAGGTCATATATTCAGAAACTTTCAAAGTGAATTCCTGGGAAGTATGTGGTAGATGTGTGATTCTTGCCTGTACAGTAGCCTTGACCTTACTGCTTGTTTCTGACTTCACAATTTACACAGGAAATCAAATTATTCCAAGTGCTGGAAATAAAAGCAAACTACAACCTCTCATTTCATAAATTCCTTAAGCATCTGTGTAACACAAAATGTGTGTGTGAATCATCCCATAGGCTACAATATATTTGCCCAGACTTCAGTGCGTTTGTTACGTGTTTCTGGAAGCTGAGCATCCCAACAAGTATCTGACACAATGATTTTCTGCTGTGCTGAGATCCCTGTAGTACAGACCACACAGGCTTTAAATGCATTACTTGCATCTCTGCTGCCATCATAAGACTCACACCTCTGATGGGCTAACATCTCTTTCAGAAGCCAAACTGCATATCAGAGTTACTTGTGCTGGAGCTGGAGCTCCTGTAAGAAACTAACACCTTTTTCCTCCTGACTGCATTGGCAATGTTTTCAATTTGGGCAGGCAGATGTTGTTTGTTCTATAGCTCTGAGCATCCTTCCCCTGCTGCCACCTCTCAAGGGGTGCTCTGGGACTGGGTCTTCCCTCCATCTTCCCTCCACTGAGCAGCAGGGGTGCAGAAGGCTCATGTGGGCCAGTGATGCCCTCCTTGCTCTCGTCCTTGGAACAGCTCACTGGAAGTAGAGCCAGTCATTCTCCACTGGAAATACCACTGGCCTGGCCCTCAGGAAGCTTCTACAAACTGTCCTCCAAAACAGCAGAAAAGAGGCAGAACATGCTCTTTCAGCTTCAGCTGTTCCCAAAGCTGTGTGATCCAGCTGCAGGCAGTGCAGTGTGACTTCCCAGGACGGAGACAGAGGGAGTCCCTGCCACAGAGATGGCAACAACAGCTAACAAGACCCGTCCTGTTGGCACCTCTTGCTGCAGGATGGGTGTGGGCTGCTGAGGGGGTGTGGGCATGTGCCTCAGAGTCTTGCTGCAGCTGGATGGACACCCTGCCTCCTGTGAGGACCTGAGTCCCTCTGGCTGTGTCAGGGACCAGGGTTGGCCAAGGGCACAGAGCTGGGCCCACTGCTGCATTCATCTTCCCTCCTTGCTTCCCAGAAGTGCATGCAGCCTGCCACCCTCCAACCACCTCAGCTGCCACCACCCGGGGCTCTGGGCAGCCTGTGCCCCCCGACAAGCACCCATGGCCCCAGACTTGTAACTTCATTACCTCACTGTGTTGCAGCATTTGAATGCTGCAATTGTTTCCGTCATGCAAAGACAGGGTGAAAACAAAGACTTTAACAGGGAAGGCCTAGCCTATGTTTAGTTTTTATAACTCCAGTTCTTTTTTTTTTTTCTTTTTTTTTTTTAAATGAATATCTATTGAAACATTCAGAGGGCCATGAAAGCCGTTTCTGGGCCTTGCATAAAACCCTGAAGACCTCCCTCCTCACGGTTTGATCAAGAAATCTCATTGTTTTTCCCAGTTTCTCTGCTTGCATGCTTTAGCTGGTGCAAAAGTGAAATTGTCATCATTTTTACCAAGCTGCTGAGATGCCACATTAAAAAAATAGCCCAATAAACTGATGGGGGGGAATCCTAATTATGCTGGCACAAGCGTAATTTAATTCAGATTGCTATAACAACAACCAGTGTCCATGGTCTCTGTAATCATGTTAAGGCCTATACACAAAATAATTAGCATCTTTATATTTGGTAAATAGAGGTCCACTCCAGGTCAGCCTCAATGAGGACACGGCATTGTTAGAAGACGATGCCTTTTACAGCTTGTGCAGAACAGGCATTTGCGAATAAAACACTGCTGGAAACGACAAAAGGAGGGTTTGATTATCCAGGAAGCACCTCCACTTGCCTCTTACCCGGGTTTTGTTTCTCCTTCAGAAGAAAAATAATAATTTATTCAAGTATGGGGAATCAAAGGAAACTGCATGTAATAAACACACTCCTTGCTCAGTTTCTTTTTCACAGTCAAGCGTGATCCAACAGGCTTCTCAAAAGCTAAGGCTGTATACCGGCAGCCCCAAACCTGACAAAAAGCAGGGGCATTTTTTTATTTATTAAACCTGTCATTTGGCCTGGAACAGACCTGCCAGAATTTCAAGCAGTTCAGGAAAGTCAGAGGACACTTTTACAAGTAAGCAAGAGCTTTGGTCCAAAGCATCCCAGTCGTTTCTGCATTTCTGTTGTTACTTACGTTTACATAAATAACATCCCAATAGTTTGAAACTTGCAGAGATTTTCAGTTCAGCTGAACAAAACAGAATATGACAAAGATAGGTAGGCTACTCAATGATATGGAGTAGGTGCATGAGTGGGGTGTGCGTGTGCCTTCTATTTAATCAGAAGCAATTGACACTTTCCAGTGAAAAATGACCTCACTTTATAATTGTAGGACTTTTCATAAAAAAAAAAAAAATTACTGCATTTCACCTTTCCAGCATTTTGTAACAGTGCCACAAAAATCCTTACCCTTCTAGCTAGATTCCAAAATTGAGATAGCATCTCAAACATTTTTACCTTGCAGTATTTATAAGCAGAAAATATTAGCTAATAATTTTAATGAAGTGTTATTAAACTGCCTGAAGTTCTCTGGAAATTCTCAGAGAAACCTACATGTAGGTCCACTAGACACATTATTGAAATTTCAGCCGTATCTAATCAGTCTGCTATGCTTATTTGTTTCAGTGCAACAACGTTGATCTGCTCCATCAAATTAAGAGACAGCTCATTCAGTCAGATGGAATCATATGTATCAACATCAGCATCCTGTAGACCAACCTGGCATGAGGATATTGTTGACTCCAGAGCTGAGGATTTTTCAACAGTTTTTCCTGTGTGTTTCTCTGGATGGAAAAAGGTCTTTTCCTTTAGAAAGGACAAGTACATTTCTCCCCACAGAGATCCTCTCTCGCTTTCCTGTGCCATGTTCCTGAAGCAGCTAAGTTTCTCAGGAAGTTTCAAGCATTTTTTTTTTAAAAAAAGCTTCCCCCCTCAAAAAAAAAAAAAAGTGAAATTGCATTTTGTTTTGTTTGCTTGGGTTTTCTTTAAAAAAAAATTATGTTATCTCAATTTGTTTTGAAACCAAAAGGGTACCAAAAAGACCTTCCTTTTGAGTTCACAGAAAACATATTTTCCTGTTTTTTTTTTTTAATTTTTGGTTTTTTTTGGGTTTTTTTTGTGGTTTTTTTTGTTTGTTTGGTTGGTTTTTTTGTTTTGGTTTGGTTTTGTTTTTTTTTTTTTTTTTTTTTTTTTTTTTTTTTTATATAAAAGCTTTTNGGCGGTTTTTCATCCCCTTAGATGCTTGGAAGTGTTTTTTTAACCCGCACTCAGTGGGTACCTACCCACGTAGGTACCGATGCTTTTGCGACCGCGGTCTGCGAGCAGGGACGGGCGGCGAAGTCCCTGCGCGTCCCCCGGCTGCCACCAGAGGACAGCGCGGCCGCGGGGCCGGGCGGGCGCGGCGCTCGCAGGACGGCGCCTCCCAGCACACCCGGCCAGAAAATTCCCGCGGGGAATTAGGTCGGCCTCCAAGTCGTAAATGTGACCGCGGCCTTTCTGGAATCCCGCTCGGAAGCGGGCACGATTAAACAACAGCCAGTTTTACGGAATTCCTGCAAAACCCTCAGGCAAACAGTGGAGTGACACTTGAGTGGGTGATGTGCTGGGGCACTGCCGTAGCTGCAGAAGTCGTTTTGAAATCCGGGCCTCATGAATGGCTCTCTACAATTTCTGCTTCTCTGAAGGAGTAAGTTTCAAGGTGTATGGATGGTGGAAGATATTTATCAGTAGCAAATTTTACATGATTGGTGCTATTTCCCTCAACGATGATTCTGTATAATTTACACTGCCAAACTAAAGAGGAGGTAGTCTTTTCCCTTTATTTGAGTCTTTCTCCTACTTATATGACATGTCAGAGTCCACTTCTCTTCTTGACCTCTCCCCCTGCAGACATGTCCTTGCATCCTTGGGGCTGCTGACAGCAGAGGCAAAAATTCGATGCCAAGACCTTGGGGTTCTCCCAGACCTGCTTTCACTCCTGTAGGGTTTTGCAGATCAAATCAGCTTGGAAGAGTTAAGGTAGAATGAAATTCACTCCCATCCAAACCTGCTGCTAACTGCTTGCTTAAAAAATCCTGTTCTGCATTTTTAGTGGTTTACACACTTCATCCTGAGGTCGGGGATGAGCCAGATCTGAAAAGCAGATGTTGTGGAAAAGATGCTATCCCAAGGGAATTACTATAAAGCTTCCTATAGACATTGTTTTGCAATTTTTCAGGAATGTAGTCAAATCTCCTTGTTAAGCACTCTGTGGTGTGGTCAGGACTCATATTATTAACTCATATTATTAATTCATACACTCTTGCTGTTCTTTTCACTCTCTGATAGATAAAAATCAGAAATACTATTGTTATTTGTACTGTACTGTGCCTGAAGGTCACACCTAGGACTTTTTTAGTGAAAGGCAAATGTATCACAGTTTGCAGGTTTATTGAAGCCAAAGTCTTTTGCCAGTGCAACATGTTGAGGTGTCATCCAAGTTTCAGCAGGATGGGGTGTACCACATGTAGGGATCCCCAGGCAGGATGATGGCGGCATGAGAGATGGCATCCAGAATTTCAGCCGAAAAGCAGAGGTGTTATGAAAACAACCAGCTGAAGAATGTCCATTTCACAAAGAAATGTTGAGACTTGGTTCGACTCCAAGTGAGAACGTGTGCAAATCTGGAGAGTTGTCCTGTCCTTATTCTGTCCCCGCTGCTCTCTGGAGCCTGTTACACCAGGCACAGTGCAGAGAAAAGGCAAGCCTGCTTTCCCCACTTCCTGATGGAGACGTGAGCCTGCTCGACAAAGGCTGGGAGAGCAGCACTGTTATTCCCACTGAGCACTGCACAGCTACTCTCTACCTGGCAAAGCAGCATGATTTCGGCTGCTGATCTGCTCTGTGTGTTACTAGGAAAAACTGCTTGCAGCTCTACTTACATGGGAACTGAGAAGAAGCCTGTGGAAGGATCCCCTTCGTCTTCCAACAGAAAAGACATCCTTCCCCCTTCCCGTAACCCTCAAAGCTGCGGGCAGCAATGGCTGAAGTTGTTCACCACAATTCTCCTGCAAAAGGCAGGAGTGCAAAATACATGTACGTGCCTTGTCAGAAAACAGCCCATTAGCCTGGCTTAGACCTCAGTGATCATGTTTTGTACCATTTACTGATGATCTGCTCTCAGAAATACCTGGAATAGTGCTATTATCACACTGACTCTTACTGCCCCGCTATTTATTATATTTTCCCCCAATGACTAAAATAAGCATTTCAGAAAAGGTGCAAAAAATGCGTTGTGGAGAATTTTCCTTTTGCTTAAGTTGCCATTTGAAGTTTCTTCTCAATGACTGAAAGTTACAGGAACGTAAATGACCTACTAAGGGATTTGCCTCTTTTTATGTGTATTTCTTCTTTTCTTATGTAGCAAAACTTTTCTACAGCACCACTGAAATACTTTATTTCATCCTATCTCCAGCTCTCATGGTCTCTCACAGGCAACTCAAGAAAAATCAGGAAAGAAAGCTTTTCCAGGCTCATTTCACAGATGCTCTCTCATTTTTCTGTTACAAGAATTAAAGGCAAAACTGCTCCCTCTTCTCTTAATCATTTACTGCTTTCCACAGCTGTCACATTGCCTCCAGCTCAGCGGTCCTACTGCTTCCAAGATCTCCATGCAGGAAATTCACAGCAATCCTCCACTCTTTCTCACGGTTTGCCTTCAGATTTCACCCGCAGGAAGAGCAGGGAACGGTGCAGTCCTTGCAGAGGCAGACCTACATGTGCCACAGAATTTGTCCCCAGTGTAGGACACAGCAGTGCCAGAGCCCTGGGCGATGCGGGAGCGCAGCCTGCCGGGAAGCGCAGCCCAGCTGCTCGGCGGGACGCGGCTTTCCCGGCTCGTCTCTCCCGTGCTCCCATAGGTGGAGCTTATCCTTTTCTAAAGCAAGAGAGAATTTTTTTCGTCCTGTACAAATCATGCCTGAGGACACATGACAAAAGCATACGTTGTCCACCCTCCCCCATTTCCTCGCCCGCCAGTCTTGAGGTGTCTTCTCCTTTGTAATTAGGTTAAGTAGTTCTTGCAGAATGAGCTAAGAGGAGATACAGAGCTGGAGCATGGAGACACCTAAGGTCGGTTAAGGTTATTAGGCTCCAGCAGCACTGCTGCAGGAGGAATGCTTCCCTCACATTTTTCCCTTCCAGCAAATCCTTGTGGATTGCCTTTAAAGACCGAAAAATTTGTTTTAGAGGAGCAAGAAAGCTGCTTTCAGCAATCAGCAGACTCTCTTTCTTACTCAAATGAGAGAGCAACGTTTCCCTGCAGGTCTCTGTTCTGGCTCTCCTGTCTAATACAGCTCCTTGCCTTTAATATATATGTTGGCAAATGTGCCTTACTGCTTACAATGCATATATGTATGTGCACATACACACATGCACTTCAGTAACTCATCGCTTGCTGCTCGTGTATATTTATGGAAGAGAATAGTTCCAAAAGATAGGCATTGTCTTCAGAAAAGACGTTTTAAAAAGGTTATTTTAGATGGTACTGATCTCAATTTTTTAATTGTGGAGATGATGGGGAACTCTGAGCAGAAACTGCTGCTAATGTGCCACTCACTGATGTACCAGGATGTAGCTTCCTGAGCATCAGGATGCTTGTTCACAGCTGAAAAGGGAAACTTGAAAATACAGCAATGGGCAGATCAGGCTCCAGAAGCAAGGTCCCTGGTGATTTCTTTCTCTTATAGTAGGATAAATGCTTTACCTTTCTGGCAGCAAGCCTCCTCAGGCTTTGTCTCACATTTCTGCGTGAGAAGGTGGTTCCCAGTGGCACCCAGTGCAGTGTGAGGGAAATCATTACAGAATTGTGCACCCGGAATAAAACTATGTCCAATGATTTCAACCCCTTCTTCATCCCACATCCTGATTCCAAGCTGGGCATTCACACAGAGCCTTGCAGCTGTCTGAAGGGGGACACACTTGCTTTGGGTTGAAAGGTGTTCCCAAGAAGTCAGTGTGGCTAAAGACATTCCTGCCAGATGTTAATCTGACATCTTACTCAGGTATTAGTGACTATAACCAACAGGAGGTCCAGTAAAGCCCATGAAAAGACCCCATCCCAGCATTTGTACTGGTAGAACAGTCTCTCTTAGTGAGAGTGCAATCCTGGGACAGAAAATCCTGGTTTGACTTAGGAGCACCTCATAAAATACCCCAGTACTTTCTACAGCTGAGCAATGAGCTGCAATAACATTATACCAGGACTAGAGAACTTCCATGCTGTCACCTCTGCCCTCCCATTTTGACAACCAAGTGAGATTGAAAGTTCAGTCACGAATGTCAATGATGAAGCCAACCACCTCGTTTTGAGGAGGTTGCAGTGAATTAGATTAGCTGAGGGACATGGTAAAGAGAGGCTTACAACTGTAATTAAGTGAACAAGGAACTTAAAAAAGGAAGGTTATGGAAAGTTGGTGTTTAAATGGAAACAGGCCATGACTATTGCTGCAGCACCATGCTTAAAGCTTTAGATTCAAGAGAGTCAATGTCAACTGGCACCTCTTGTGCCACCACTCCGAGCCTACCTGTTTGTCCAAAACCTGGAACTGGCTAGCCAAGGGCACTTTATAATAGACATGCAATGGGGTTGGAAAGAGGACTATTGAGCTGTGTGAACAGGGAGGCTTGGGTGGAGGTGGTGGCTTTGGAAAGTCTGACAGTGCTCAAGAAGAGGTGGCTGTGGGAAACGCAAACAACAGGCTGTCCTGTGGAAGATGGAATACTTGCATTTCATTGAAAGTCACAGCCTGTAAATGCATTGGTTGCTTTCATATTCAAGGTGTTTAAAAAACAGTGTCCTTCAGCTCTCTGAATGTTTGAGAAATTGACATAATATGAAAAATCTCTGCACAGTTGAATTAAAACTCACAAGGGTGAAAACACACGGGCAAGCAAGAAGATAAAGAGTGAGAAGTGGGCAATGAAAACAAAAGAGTGAATGCATGGAACAAAGGGTAAAAGAGAGCTCAAGTGTTGCAGCTGGTTCCACAACAAAACTCCAGTTCCCGGAATAATGAACTAATACTGAAGTCTTCTCTGCTCTGGAGCTTCTGTTTCTCTTTGTTTGGAAACATTTAGATAGCTGCAGCATCATCATGAAAATGTTTATGAGTCCAAACCTTCATAAATCTGCAGGAGATGTAGATCATTTATCATCTGCTATTTGCCAGTCTCTTATAAAAATGTCAATCATTCCAGCAGGGTTTGGTTAGAGTAGCCAAATTCTAATAGAAATACTGAATAGGGACTAATTCAGGAATTGACAGCCAAGACAATCTGCTTTCCTTGAACATGTGCTTTTTCTCAAGAGAGGCCTGGGTGACATCATGTCTGAGCATTCTAGTTCTCAATGACATAGACAAGAGGCCTCCCTTCACTTAAATGGGGTTTACCACACCTTGCAGCATGTCTGGAGCTGATTCCTTGCTTTGCTGCTGCTTTGGCCTTTATCCTGAAAGTGCACCTGGGCAACGGTGAAATGTTCTTCAGGGAGAAAAACGCAAAACAGCAGTTCCCTAATCTTATGAGTGATACAACACACTCCCCCACATCCTCCTGCCTTCATCTCTTACGTCATGAAGGGTATTTTCCTCCTTGAGGGTGTGTTTGAAGCCAACGACAAAGCCGGGGACCCCTCTGCTTGGAGCACATGGAGTTTGGTTGCCCCCATTCCAGCGTGGGTGCGGGGCACAGGGTGCCAGCCTGGTACCTCTGCTGGGCCATGGGGCTCGGGCATCTCTTGTGCTTGTGCTTGTCACCAGTCCATGCCCATAGCAGTCACACACCTCACTGCAGCGTGGCAGGTCTGGCCAGAGGGTGCTTGTTCATATCCTGTTTCCCTTGGGGCTCTTGCAGTCCCAGGACGGGACACAGGGAAGCTGTCAGGATGGCGGAAAGAATACGCTGAGTTGTGAGATGAGATAGCACCAAATAACATTTTTGTTCAAAGCTGTACTGGGCTTTGTTAGTACACAAATATTCTAAAGCAACAGGAGGTGAGCATGGCACTTGCTGGACTCCAATACTTCCTCTCTGCGTTATACGTGGCATCTTTTTGACACAAGTGCTGCCTCCAATGGTCCTGCTACTGCTTTCCAAGAGGAATCCCATTTTTGACTGATTCAGTTATATGTGGTGATTTACCCAGGTTTTACAAGGCTGGGCATGGCTGGAGGGCAAAGGTGGAAGGTCTCAGGAGCCCTTTTGCTTTATTACAGGCAAAGTGTAGGCTCTCGCTTTTGCAGCTTGATGTGGATTCCCACGGCAACACTTTCAACAACACTTGCAAATCCCTGAATCCTCATGCAGTCAAGCTAAATTTACATTACAATATTACACCATGGAAGTATATTAACAGTAATTGCTGTTAAATGAGGTAGGAACATTTTAAGAGAATGATTTCTGTGTGGAGAAAAACTAAAGCAAAAAAAAAAACTTTTAGTGGCTTAAGACCTTTCACAGTCTGGAGAAATGCACTCAATAATAAGCTGATAGAAAGGTTCACCTGTGATAGAGTTACCCTCTGTTCCCCAGCTGCAAACCCCCATGTGTTTAGGACTCTCAGGAGCAGCATGAGTTAACGATGACTGGCTGATGCTCTCTGTGTGAGAATATACACCATATATATACACTTGTGTGATAAAAAATATCACCAAATACATTACCAAACACTTCCTATCCTACTGCCTCTTCCAGTGGATACTTTTGAGAATTGTTGCTGACTGTACGAAAAATAAAAACACAGTAATTTTCATTCTGCAGTAATATTTTTACACTGCTTATTTGGAAAAAGGCAACAAGTTCTTCTTCTTTCAAGATCATAATTAGTTGTTTATTATTAGTTGTTTTTAGCACCACACAGTTACACTCGTACATCAGGACCACAGCACATTAGCTCAGGAGTGACCTCACTCCAGTGGTGTCGTCCAAGCTACAAAGAGCAACAGACTGGGAGGCCATATGTGGTACGAGTTTTTTAGAAGCTGAATTGCCTCATCTGTAGTAGCTTGGAGGAAAAGTACGCAATATTCTGGCTGGACAACAAGGGAAGAAAAATAACTAACAAGAAGAAAAATAATTAACAATCTTTTTCTCTTCAATGGCCAATTTACCACTTTTAGGAATGACCAAAACAAACAAACTAAACAAACTAACAAGAAAGCTGTAGTTTCGTTGTTCTCGGTACTATCCTTATACTTTTGCCTGAATCCTCCTCATCTGTGTAACTCCTGCTGGCACTCCAGGAAGCACTTGTCCATGCGGTGGCTGCATTGCTGCTGCTGGGATGGTGAGACAAGGTGTGCACCAATATTCCCGAGGTATTGCTTTGTTCCATTGCTACTTAGTGCTGAGAAAACCCACCCTTCAACTGATGACAAAAAAAAACCCATTATCCATTTGTGTGTGTTCATAGACACTTCCCTTTGCCATTTTTGAGCGATCAGATCCATGATAGCTGGAGCATTGGAACAGTGTAGTCTAAGTCATATGATCATAGGAAGTAGGATCACCTCATATATTCCCCTACCTCACCCAGGTTACCATGTCATTCCTAGCTGATAGTTCACTCACTGATCCTTAAACACCTAATGGTGAGACTTCACAGCTGTTTCAGGCAGCCTCTTTACATCCTTCATGATCCCCAACAGTTACTCCACCACTCAGAGACAGGAAATGGTTTTCTCATGCCACAAGTATTCGGGAGATGTGGTGTGTTGGCTGCAGCCAAACACATTGCCAGCCACTTGCTCACCCTCCCCAGGAGGAAGGGGAGAGAACAGGAACAACAGGAGTGATACAATGTGTGAGTTGAGGTAAAGACAGGTTGAACACTTATTGTTTCCTGCAATTAGTTACAAGCAAAAGATGCAGGGCATGGGGAATTAATTTATTGCCAATTAGCATGAACATTTAATTGCTTATCCAGGCACTGGAAAACAAAGAAGACAAACATTTCAATACTTAGGGAAAAGGTTTTTCCTCTACCTTTCTCAGTCCCACTTCACTTCAGACACCTCTCCTCTTCCCTTCCTTGTCTCCAGTCCCCTTGTTATTGCCACAGGGTTGCACTCGCTCCCTTTCATGAGGCAGTACAGGAGCTGGTGTCCGGACGCAACAGTTTCTTTGTGTCCCTTATTGTTTCTCAGTCTTTTCTTCTGCTGCTCCCTCCTTCTCACACTTTTTTTATCTTCCAAAATGCCTTCATGGGCTAGTCTCTTTGGAGAGTATCTGCTCTGACATGGGTTACCCATGTACCACAGCCACTTTTGGGGGGAGTTACCAGCTCTGCCATGCAGTTCCTCTTACTCCTTTGGCCTTGTTTTGCCCTCTTACTCAGCTTTTACCACCCTTCATTAAATATGTTTTCACAGAAATGTCCTTGGTCAGTTCAGAGGAGCCACTCACTATCTTGGCTGAGGGGCTCAGCCGTGCCCTCCAGTGGGTCAGTGGGAGACAGCCTGGTACCGGAGTCAGACGTAGCCTCTTCCCACAGAGGCTCCCCCTGAAGCCTCCCACTGCCAACAGCTTGCCATGCACACTCAAGACAGGATATTTCAACTATTTCCCATTCCATGTCTGAATGAATTCAACTTCAATGTTTTTGGACACAAGAAAATAGCCAAGAACAGGTTGGCTACTGTCACAGAGCAGAGATACTTGACTTGGTGTCTCAATTCTCAAATAGCATCTTAACCTGCAAACTGCCCAAGCTTGGGTGATTGGGGTGGAAAAAGGTGATGGAGACAGATGTGATTTTTTTCTCTTGACCGTGAGTCATCAATGCTAAAATATCAACAAAGGAAAACATCTGTGTTGAAAAACCTTGATCCATTTTCCAATCAAACATGTTTTGAGGATGAATCACCTTATCAGTTCTTGTAGGAGAAGGTTGCTGATCTATCTCCCCTGCTGAAGGATAGGGCAAGTGAATGCTATCATGAAACAAGAATGCCTCCTCGATCTCAAGGCCTGCCTACAAGCAATAGGGATGACAGCAGTAATCATATTAAGGCTTTTCAGGGTGATTGAATGATTTTGATTTGCATTTCTTTATTGGAAGGGTGAAGAACAGTCCTCACTTCATGAAAGAATGTTCCTGATGACATACTCCTCTCAAGGGCTTTTTGGCAGTTTTAAACACACATATTCTGGCTGTTAGCTAGTGTAAGTTGGTGTAGGTCACTGCAGCCAACACATCCCTATGAAAAGATGAAGTGTCTGTGAGGTAAAGAGTGGAAATAATTTTAAAATAAAATCGTTTTAATGGCTCTGATACTCATCTAAACCCATGCAGATTTTGTTTGACATAAGTACTCTAATTTCACTGGAGTTCTTACAGTAAGAGGACCTCAGAGTCTTGCATCTTGTACTTGTAGGTAGAAGCAGCAGTAAATTACGTGTACTGTAATGATGGATTGTAGCAAACACACGCCCATTTCAATCCTCAGGGTAATACATTTCTCTTGGGAAAGCAATGCAATATTAGAAAAGTATGATTTTTATAAGCCTATAATTATATTTTTGCACAGCTCTATTTCCCCAGGGTTGAATTCACACTTATTGGATTACCAGAGTAATCCAGAGCAGTGTCACACTGTTACAGAATAAATTCCAGGTGGCCAAAGCTACTCCAGCAGAGGGAACTGCTTGATTGTCTGCCTCGAATCCTCAGGAACTTTAGACTCCAAAGTCTAAATAACAACTGTTCTATCTCCATTTACTTAAATGTGTCCTCACTGTGACACTCTAAGCAGATTGTAGAAAAAGTTTGACATTTCATGAAAGGAAATCTCCAAAGTGTCAGAAGTTTGACAGAAAGTCCTTTATGGCTTAAAAATCTTTACAGATTCATCACAAAATTCTTGGAAATATGGGATTGGTATTTTTGCCTTCTCCCTCTAAGTCTGAAAAGGTTTGTGTGAAGTGGTTTCAACTTCTGATACACTCTACCTTATTTTTCTCTCCTTCAAATCTCTTTCTTATCTAGGTCTGTGGTTTGATATCAATATAGAAAATTAAATCCAAGGGACACATTTTAGAAACTCACAAAATGTTAAATCACCACAGTATTCCAACCTCCTATCTGTGAAAGAGCATCTTTATCCTAGGAGCTGGAAAGCTGCATCACTCAGCAGCACACCATAAGATACTCAGGATGCTGTAAAAAGAAATAAATCTGCATCTCTAGAGTGCTTAAACCACAACTCTGTCCTTACTGCCATACATTTCTTGGAAATTTAAGTTGTAGCCATTCACAGAATACCACACTGACCCATATTAATTTCTCCATAGATCGGTGATAGGATTGCAGCAAGGGTGGTCTAAAATCACTAGCAAGAGCAAGTTTGCAGGCTTATGGAGAAGGAAGGTGTGCTCACACGCCTGAATGCTTGACAATTTTTAGCCCATTTGCATTGGTTAGTCTAAAAAAAGATAGATTTACATACAATCTACATACAGTCCTTATCTTGCTGCATGCATCAAGCATCTCTTTTACCAGTGCCTGAGAGACTGATATTCCTTCATAACACCAATCCTTGGCTCACCCCCACAAGGACGAAGATTATTATTATTATGTTGGTATCTCACTGCCATAGGAATCAATGGGAATTACACCCTCCCATCTGCATCCTGTCCCAGCCAGATCCTCAAACACTGCTATGAGCTGCCCTCAGCCCCATAACCTGCAGGATGGCTGTGGCAGAGCCAGGGGCAGCCAATGGTGGATCTTGCAGGGCTGCACTCTGGTGCTCACTGACCACCCCCAGATCAGGGTGTCACGGCAAACCCACGGCACCGTGCCTGGCTGTTCTCACTGCATCCATGTGCCAGTGCACTATTATACATGTCCTCTCTTGGCACATTTCTGTGCCTCAGCTGAGCTCAGTCCACAGAGCTCTTGATGGAAGTTGTGCTGACTTAACAGCAAGGGCAACATTCAGGTAAGGAACTGCTCTGTTTAGAGTCATCACTTTTGCATTTCTATGTAAAAAGTCAACACCTTAGTTTAATCTCACAACTTTCTGCTCAGATGCAAATACAAAAGCATAAACTTGGTATAAAGAAAAAGGTGATGCACTCATTTGCAACTGTTTGTGTTAAAGACTAGCACCATACAGAAATAAAGCTGGTCTTCCTACGGATTTACAGTCATGAGAATATGCCATTCATAAGCATTGCATATCACCCATTTTTTTTTCTGGGATACACAGGGATAAGTAATTATGCCACATATAGATCAGAAGAGAAACAAATCCTTCACAGCAAGAGGAGAACCTGTTCTCAAGTTTTATCTCTCTTCCAAGGAGAAACAGTGTTTTTAATATCGATAACAAAACAACAGACTTAAAATTTGATCTTTCAATTTAAAACAAAGGTTTCTTTTAGTATTTAGAGTATAATAACCTCCTATGGAGTTGTCTGCCATTCTACAAGGGTGATAATGAAGGCAGACCAGCTCTAGAAAGGGAAAAGTTAAAAATAGTGACCACTACAGATTTAATTATATTCTGTGATAGAAAGTTATTTCAGGACAGAGACCAACACCAGGAAATTGAGGTGAGGGCTTGTCAAGGGAAGTAGAGAGAAGGGAAAGAGTAGCATGTGAATGGTTTATGGGTAGTCATTTGGCACCATACAAATACTGTAGATGTGGCTTTGCAGCCTGGGTGTGAGTGTGAGACTATCACAAGAGAACCAGGCAATGGAAGAACAAAACTTGGGTAGCGAGGCTGAGCCAGCTGCTCCTCAGAGCAGGAGAGCTGCCGAGGATGGGGGTCCCGTGGAGATGCACCAGCTGCTGGAGGCTTCAAAGCACTGAGAACCCATGCAAAATCCAGAGTGAAACTGAGAGCAATGTGACTGGCCTTCTGCCTGTATAATGGTATATGGAGCCTGTCATTTGGGGTGTTTGGTTTATTTAAACATTAGTGTCCTATCCTATGCCAAGACACTGTGAGAGCATGGGCTTGCTTCTTTTGCCACCTGTGCTGCCTTTAGGTGTTGGGGAAAACATCACTGATCTGCACTGGCCCACAGGATAAAACTCAAATCATCAGCTCTCTCATCCAGGAGGCCCTTTCAGTGCTGTACAACCTCTGTCTTCTGAATAGAAAAGCCTAAAGGAGAGATACTAGTTTCATCTGACAGATAAATGAGGATGGGGTGCTGCAAAACCAGCCACAGTAATAAAGTGAGGGATGTTCTTCAGATGCTCTTCCTTCTTCCTTCTGTTACCATCTCTGAAACCCAAAAGAAATTGAACTGTGTATCACAGAAGTCAAAATTTACACAAGTCTAGAAAAAGTAAAATGCATGCTGTAACAGGAAGACATATTCCTTTGCTGTAGTCAGAATGGTTTGGGATCAAACAGATGTGGTAGCTAAAAGATGTTTTCTCTAATTTCCTGTGTTGTAGAAACTAAATGTGGCAAAAAAAAAAATCAACATAGACCTCCTTTATTTCAAAGAAGAATAGTGCTGGATTCGATCATTGGGCTGACGATGAAAATGGCCTTTCTTAGACATTTGGTAGGCCGCTACTTGAGAACACACAAACAGGAGAGCTGAGGCACCTTGGGTGGATGATGACCACATGGAGAAACGTCCCCAGCCATGGATTCTGTTGCTGCCCTGACCAGCCAGAGTGGGACAGTTTTGGAGGATCTCTGACAGCTTATACCATGGGGTCTGAGTGTGCACTGAATTGGTAGAGGGGTCACTTTCAAATTTCAAACTACTACTCTCTAGTGGTATTTTTGGGAAGACTATGATAGAAGAATAGTGCATAGTGGAGCCATTTGTTTTTTGTGGAAAAACAAGATCATTTCTATTCTAGGCTGCCTCCACTTTTTTGCCTTTTGATTTTCTTTCCCAGACAGGAGTGAAAGAAACATAAACAGTGAAACAGCCCAGCTGAAAATCACTCTATTAAAAATTCTAACAGTCTCTATTAAAATACCAAGATGGGGCAGCTCCTCTGCCCTCCGTGTTTCCTTCTTCTGCTGCTGAGTCAGGGAGCATTGAGGTGCCAAGAGATGAACTTTTCCCTGGGCCATGACACATGACTGATAACATTTTGTCACTGCCACCCTAGCATGCCTGCCTGAGTCTTCTTCCCTTGCACCTCTAGTGTCCTGCAGAGTATTTTAAGTCCCCATGCACAGAGGAAGTGATGGTTGGTAGAACAGAGCATTTCCATCATTGGAAGAGAGGCACCAGTGCTTGATGCGGTTCAGCACACAAAATGAGATGCCTCAGAGAGCCTGCAGATAGAAATAAATAGGAAGTAGCTGAGAAGCTGGAAGGACTGAGAGTTTTGCTTTTTTTTTTTTTAATTGGTGGTGTTAAATTGCTTCTCAAAAGAATCACAGTGAGGATGAGTCATTGGCAAAGGGAGGGAATGGCACAGTGGAGAAAAGGGTCTGCCTTTCCAGCAGACTGTTGCAGATTAGAGTAAATGACGTGGAAGAACATTCCCTGGTTAGGGGCTTTCCACAGAAAGGACATGCAACAGGGTACTATCGTTGGGAAGAACACAGGCTGCACTACAGCCCTCAGGAAGCTTCCTTGCCACCCCTGAGGTGCAGTGTCCTACAAGCTGAGCATTCCTGCAGGTGCAGCTGGAGATCAGAGTGTGCAGTCTGCAGCTGGGGTGTTTGCAGGTGCTGGGAGGGACATACTGTAGGGGGACCACCAGACACCATGTCCCCTGTCCCCAGAAACCCAGAGGTGAAAGCAGAGGATGTCTGGAGGGGCAGGAGCTTGTGGAATTTTAAAGCAGCCATCAGTCCTCAGTGAAAGGTGGAGAGTGTGAGTATGGTGAGGGCACAGGAAAAGAAAGCACAGGCGGGTACCAGCCTGTGCTAAGTATGTGTGGCTGCTAGCAGTGCTGCAGTGTTCACACTGCTGAGCACATTCATGATAAGTAACATCCTGTAAGTTTCTGTGACTTTCTGCTCCATAAGAAGGAGAACAAACCCTAACCTACTACATCAAATCTCTTCAGAATATATCAAGCACAGCAATTGTGAGCAATATGCACAATTTGACCTTGAAACTGCCACCCCATCCTCTGACTATAGCATATTCCTGGCAGCTAGCTGCAGTGAGACCTGAAGTTAGCTGAAGTGGGACCAATGTCTTAAGGATGATGCAGACGCTCACATAACACACTGATAAGGTGCATTTCATTATCATTGAAGTGCCAACAATAAATGCCTATATTCCTGGTGCTAAAAGGATGTTCTGCTGCATTTCTTATCACTTATTTGAATGACTGCTGTTGTATTCTAAGATGCAAACCTGATGTCAGGTTGTAAAAAGTCAGCTGCCTTTGGAATAAAAGGAGAGTGACAGTTTGCATTACTGTCATTATTAAAGCAGGGATACAAGCAGAAGAGCAGAGTGGAAGGGAAGTTAAGGCCTCTCCCACTGCAGCAGTAAATGCCTTTGGAGACAGATAAAAAAAAAAATTTATGAGGTTCCTGGGAGACTGTGCTTGTACACCACAGAAGAGGAAAGCTGTACAGATCCAGCCCTGTGATGTAATACCACAACACTGCCATGAAGGAGTCATTCCAAAATCTCCGGTTCAGTTGGTGCAAAGCTGTGTGTGAAATGCTCTATAATGCAAACCATTACTGTGTTTTGTGAGATCTTCCCTTTTCAGCCAGGGAAGTCAAAGCTGAATGAATCACGAACAAAACCTGGAAATTCCCCAAGTATATGCATCATCACCAGGCCAGTCACAAACCATCTGGGTACTCTTGATGATTAACCCTCTCTGGTCAGAAAGCCCAGTCCTTGAGTCAGCTGCAGGTGTACCTTTGATAAAAACTTCTGGTTCTGAAATCCTGAATCTTAGGAAAGATGGATCCAAAATATCGTTTACAGACACTGTTTTAGAGAACAATGATGTTTGTTCTGCAGGTATGAAGAGGGATGAAAGGATGTGGCCACTTTAGCAAAGTGAAGGAGGAGAACATGATTGTTGTCTGTAATAGGTAGAAGAAGAAATAAGAAAAAGAGCAACACTGGCATGAGGACAAATATGTATGATCCATAGCTATACCTACCCCAGGAATTGGAAGATACCTATCTTTCTTTGCTCTCCGCTGCTAGCTATGGTGAAGATATGATACTCTGGGAAGGGCATTACAGGAGTTTTTGCCCATAACTGCAAGGGATTGTGTTGCCCTTTGCTAATAATTCCATCTGTTGTGTCAAAGTGTTACAGCATCTACATTTGAAAAAGACAGGGATTGAAAAAATAACGTAGACTTGTGAGTTCTTACAAGAAACCTGTGGCTTTCTGAGGTATGGCCACGTCTTGCAAAACAGAGAAGTAAGATGGTGAGCAAAGGAGAGAAGTGCTAGTTTGAAGCACTGCATGTGTTTGACTTATGGGATCAATGTCATTTTGATTGGGAGCTGCCTTACCAGTGAGTGCCAGGACAGGAGCAAAATTATTATCTGCTGTTTCTGAGAATCTACACTTAGAGGAATAGGAAAGTGATTAAAGAAAGTGAAATAAGATATCAAGCAACGACACCCCCAAAGTCTGGTCAGCATATTGATTTGCACAACATCTCACAGGATAGTTGGAGCAATGTCTCTGCCTAACTGCAGTTGCTGGATCTTGCTCTAATCTCTGTTTTGAGCAAGGACAAGCAATAGCTCAAAATCTTACCGTGACAGGTAAAGGACAGCCAATGAATTTAAGCACGGGAAACTTGAATAAAATTGCTTATGGTCTATAACTTTTATGGAAAGTGTGATGTCCTTTCAGCTGTTGTTTCTTGGTCTGAAAATGTCTGCAAGCTATGGGGGATTCCAGGGTTATAATGAGGCTACAAAAACACCTTGGCAACAACTGTGGCCATTTTAGAGGAAAGCATTTTAATGAGACAAGTCTGAACAATTTTGCTCAGGGAACACTTACCGATCAGCTGTAAGCATGCAGGAACAGGCACTGGCGCCGTGACCACAACCTTCTCCCCCACTGCAGAAACATGCAGCTATAAATGTCACCCCTGTGGAGCTGTCCTTACCAGCCTGTGCGAGAAACTGGTCCCTAAGGAACAACTTCGCTATTACCTATGTAAATTCTCACAAGCAAAAGTGAGGGAGACTGGCTGTGTGACACTGCACCATAGTCACTGGCAGGCTCAGAAGGCTTTGGAAGCACAGTGTTGTCACAGGAAACTCTATTTTGCTTTCCACAGGCTGTTTGAACAAAAATAGAATTAACTTATGGCCTCTGATTTTCTCCCACAGCCGGGAAAAGCAGCGTCAGGCTGCCTAGAAGAGCTGGGTCTTTGCATGCACAGCCTCCAAATGTCACAACTCCAAGCATGAGACAGGGAGGTTGCTTTCCTCTCTTGCCATATGTCTTCATTAATGCAAGGAGGAGACACATTCAGCAAGTTAGCCTGGAAAAGAGGAGTCGCTATCCGGACTACATTAATATGAGGAATTTCTTTTTAAAAGCCTAAACAGCCAAAGATTTTTGATTCAAAAAACACCATTGACTTTGAAGACCACTGAATAGGGACCATAAAAGTAGAATTATACAAATTCTTCAAATAAAAATATCCAGTTGTCCTCTTTGATTATGGGATGGTATCTAAATGTCTTTCCTCCTTTTTCTCTCCTCAGTCACTTTAATGAATCTGCCAAAATAGGTTTGTGCATTGGTGTACAAAAGGCAAAACCAACTTCCCAGTAACATAAATTCAAATACAAGTGGATGGCAAAGTTGTAGCTGTAAAAATGTAACAGACAATATTTATAAAAGCGCCCAAACAGGAAGACATAATTTCAGCTCTCAATCCTTCAGCAGGGGAATCCAAGCTGGATGCAGGCATTGGAGTGTGAATTGCCTTCAGGCCTTGCTATGAGCAATACTGGTTGAAGGAGAAGAGCCCTGTGTCTAGTTGTCAGTATCAGGAGGTGTACGTGTCCAGCACACAGCCGGCTAAACTCAGCTGCAGCAACCTGGGAGCTCCCACTTTCTGCTGCAGTGGGACACGTTACATCAACAGCACCTGTGGTGTTGCAGCATTAATGGCACAGAAAACAAACTCCTTTCCAAAGGATGTGGTCCATGCGTGACAGCTCCCATAGTAAAAGTAAAGATATGCTTATAGACTCTCTGCCTGGAGTCAAAGTACCTGTGAGCCCCAAAGGTTGTAAGAGGAAAGCTAATACCCTGCCAACCCTGCCTTTTTTTGTATCCTCATACTTTTATCACTGCTAAGTTAACACCTCTACCAGCGATAATTTGTTACCTTTAAGCAACATAGGCCGACAATAGTTTAGGGTTTTTCTGTGGAGTTTGTTCTTTTTCTGTGCTATCAGTAACACGTGCCATTCAGCACAGCCAAATTTCCTTTTTCAGTTATCCAGTCAGGAAGTACAATAACAAGTGATGTATATGATAATTTCCATGTCCTAGAAGTGAACAATTTGTAAATGTCTAATAAATGGGGAATTATTCTCTCTCCATCAATACTGAAGTCTGTAGAGGGCCAGGGTAGCGCCCTCCCTCTTGCTGTTATTTCCCTAATCTTTTCCTCAAATTCCCTGCATATTCATTTCCTAAAGGAAGGTGCATGAGAAAATGAGACATGTCTGTGAAAATTCTGGTTTACAAATCCCAAAGAAGAGCAAGATTCTCCCTTGCCTCTGGCAGAACAAATTTTTTTTCTTCTGTTTCCTTTCCCAAATCTCCTCCATTAAAGCGTTGTTTCAAAGGTAAAAACAAAAAAAAATTAAAAGAGACTTTGCTGCTGGAAAATCTTCCTGGGAAAAAATGTTAGAGGCTTTTCAAAATGAGCACAAACAGGTAGCTAGGAGAAAGAGAAGGCAACGTTTCAGCATGTTACAGAATGAGAAGAAAAGTCTCCCTAGCAGAGAGATGGGCTATGCTTTCATGGAAGGTGAATTGCACTAATTTAAAAAAATAAATAAATCTGCTTTTTAACAAACACCTGGAGAATGTTATTAATGTGATCTCTACTGCCCAGCGATCGTACCAGCAAACAACCTGAGGATGGATACTTCAGTTAAGGGTTGATTTTTCTGCCTTCTGAAGGGAACAGAACTACGTATAGTCTTAAAATTATTCATATGCAGAAGGGTTTTCCTGTACATGGCAGTGATGCAACGGCTCGAGACACCTGGAATTACAAACACTTCCAACAGCGACTTCCTTTTTTCAAGCACAGCTTCATAAAGCCTGAACGGCAGCAGAGTAACAGAGAGAACAAGGAGGCTGAGAGGCAAGTTGCTACAGACAGAAAAGAAGGTACAAAATAAAAGAAGAGGAAAACACCCCGCCCCACATCCTCCCTGCCGCTGTTCCACCAGCCCTCCCTCCCTCCCCTCTCCGGCAGGATCGGGGCTCCCTTCTCCTCACACCAGGGTGGGGATGCTCAAGCCGCCGGGCGGGCCGGCGGGAGAGCGGGGTCGGGGCTCGGGGGTGGCAGCGGCGGGGGGAGCTCCGCTGGCCCCGCCGATCCCCGGCCCCCCGGAGCCGGGCGAGCATTTCTGGAGCGCTCTTGCCCCCTGCTGCCAGCGCCGAAAACACGGAGCTCCTCGCCCGAAGTGCAGCCGCGGAACAGCAGCAGCAGCGACAGGGCCGGTGCTGGGTGTCCTCAATCCAAACCTTTGACCGTGGGATTAGCTGACAACGAGAGGCAGGACAAAATGGATACAGGGTGCTGGATGAAGCATAATATGATGTGCTTAGTGGGAGTATGTTTTTATGGCAGAAATCTGCAACATTTTTTTTTTAAAAAAAAACAACAAACCACAACAGTTTTCCAAATGTAAGGACATGTCAGGAGCAGGTGGCACCGCCATTACGAATACTAAAAGGAAGAGGTGTAACTTTGCAAACACCTTGTAAAGGGTATAATTAGGCTCATCTGTAAAAAAAAAATAAACTCAGGACAAGTAAATCAAAAATCTGCTGACATCTTCATTTCATTCTTTTTTTTTTTTTTTTTTCCACAGAAACGTATTTATACATCGGATAACAGCTGTTGAGAACTTAATTCACTGCTTCTTTCACCTTTGCCTTTGCTAAAAGACTGGCTTTGATGGTGTTTGCCCACTTTCTGCCAGCCACTTCAGGTGGCACAGCCAAGGGCACAAGGAGCTCACACTGGGACAGGCACCCGTGATGTTGCAAAACATCAAGACAACATCAAGGTCCAATTGCTCTGGGGATTTTCTCAGAATCTAACAGGGGACAAGCTTTGCATTTCCAGTTGAATTTTATGTTTTCTTTTAAAGTGCTGCGTCTAGTTGACATGGTTTTTCTTATAAGGCTCTCCAAAAAGAAAACTATCGTTTCTCCAGATTGCTCAGCAGATTGCTCAGTGCACTTTCAAGCCTTGTATTTCTGCATGACCTTGATGGGAAAAGTTTTGTCCCACACTTCTGGAAAAAAACCCTGATCTTTAAGAGACTTAAGAAGCTCCTTGTTTCTTTTCCAGTCAGCTTTCTAGACATCAGCAAGCTGTTCACAAATTATCACCCCAAATTTTAGAGGTGTTTCATCCTACTACTCAGATGGTTTGGGCTGCTCTGTTGAATCAGCCTGTTCTTGCAAACTTTGCCTCTTTTGCATAAAACCTTGGTGCTTTGTACAGTCTTGCCCTGCTAATGGGCCACCCTTTGGTATGATTTTGCTTCCCTGCTGCAAACATCCCCTTGCTGACCCTGGCAGGGACTGATTCACAGGGAATTTATTGCTTCCCTTCTAAAGCAAAGCAGAATTTACCCACTACTCACCTGACATCAAACCAGCTCTTTCCAGGCAAGGGACTTCCTGAGACTGCCCTGGAAATGAGGAGGAATGGCCATGGGGTGCAGCACCCCAGGCAGGTGGATGAACCTGCCACCCCTCCTGCCTTCTGGGACCCATGACCCAAAATGAACTAAACCCACAACTCCCCCCAGCATGCAGAAAGAGGTTTTGCTGGTCACGGTCATAGTGGGTGCCTGGAAAACTTTTGGGGATTGGAGCTGTTGAAAAATAAACAAATGTCAAAGCCACAAAGCATGGAGTGACCCAGAAAGGAAGTGGGAAGCTGCTACCTGATGGACTGAAGGTGTTGAACAGCAATGAGATGATTCAACCATGGTCAGGTTGGTATGTGGGATATGCTGTGTGGCAGCACTCCCAAGTTTGGGGCAACAGTGCTTTGCCAGCTCAACCACGTGATCCTGTGCAACTCACCTAATTACCCTGTGTTAATTTTCCCCTGACTATAAAATGATGTTGCTACTGTATGGAATGACTAGATTGAAAAAAAAAATGAAAGAGAAGACATGCACTCATTGGTTGCCTGAATTAGAGCAAATGTGGGAGAAAAGAACCTTGGAGAAGTATGAGAGAGGGCTACCTGCCTCAGTGGGAGCTGAAAGGGGGCAGCAGCAAATCTGGCAAGTACTCTCTCTGGCATCCATACATTTGCCATTTGATTTTTAGGGGTGTAGATATTTTTTAAGGGACATGGGGAGGAGAGGAGAGGGGACAGCTTTTGATTCCAGAGAAATACTGGGAAGAACTTTAGCTGTTTAGAAAGAATGAATTTAGTGTAAAAACAAATAAAATGAACATTTTTTGTTGACAGACTTTACTGCAGCTTTACTGCAAGGCTGAAGAAAAATTGTTCTGAATCACTCTGGCTTTACTTTTTTTTTTTTTNTTTTTTTTTTTTTTTTGTTTTGTTTTGTTTTGTTTTGTTTTGGGTTTTTTTTGTTTTGTTTTTTGTTTTGTTTTGTTTTGTTTACAGATTCTTTGGCCATTTCCCAGTTGGTCTGTATGGACACTGAGAGCTGAACATGTTAAACACTGAAAAGGATTTGGAGTTCAAATCTGGTTTAAAGACCACAGTCTGAGCTTTCAGAAAATGAGTGTACAAGCATGAAGAGGATGAGCTCAAAACTGTGCTGAATCACTTCAGAGCAAGCTGATCTTGTTGTTTTTCCCTGAAGCTGAGTCCCTAATGCTGGATGCACTGCGTACCATGTGGCCTGGATACACACCGTATCACTTCTGGGATCCTCATATTGTATGGGCAATTTTGGGTGTGTGATGGCTTCGTAGAGCAAAATGCATGAAGAAACTAGTGCAGAGATGATCAAGGGAAGGGAGGGACAAGTGCACTTGGAGCAGGAGAGTGGTAGCCTACCCAGTGCGATTGGCTTCACAGGGAGATGCATGGGAGGACTAGATGGCTATAAAATTAGCATTTCAGAAAAAAATCCTATGAGGTTTTTACATGCACAAGAAAGGAAAATGGTAGCAACAGAAGTGTTGGTGTCAGGAAATGAAGAGATGCATACAATGCCACATCCGATAACGATATCTTTTCATCGATATGATCCCCAAATGACAGCAAAGAGGTTGTTCCACTGAAGAGGGCAATACAATTAGAGGGACCCTATCAAAGTGGAGATCTAATTGGAAAAATGAACCTCTAGTCATTCAATACACCATTAACTGAGGCAAACACTGAATGAAGAAAAGCCAAAAGGTAATATATATTAAAAAAAAAAAAAAAGGAAAAAATAAAAAGAACTCAGGTACAGAATATGCAAAAAGCAGAGGCATAACCAAATCAGCTGACAAGAAGCACTAAGAATGAGACTTGGTTGCTCTGGAAACTAAGGTAAATTGGAAACATGGACCGAGGAATCCAAATGATGCTGAAACTGCCAGAGACAAATGGATGAGCAAAGGCTGCATCTCAGATGCATGAGATGCTTTCCTGTCAAAAGCATGATCACCAATCCTAGGAATAAATCAGAGAGAGCAGGACACACCAGCTCAGCCTCCTCACAGGCTCAGCAGTCAGCATGCACTGGAAATCGGGGTGTGGAGAGTGATGGCTGCATGGGACTAATAGGTAATGGCAGGGTTGAAAAGTGAAATGCAAATCTCTCTTTGCAAACATCGCTGAATAAATAAAAACTCTGCATGGAAAACAATGTTGTTGAGGTGTAGGCATCAGCTGTTCTTGATTTATTTTTCCTGCTTCAATATAACAAATAGTCTTCTGGATTTAAATGACAGTCCTTTTCATCTTGCATCCTGTTTCTGATGGTGGTCAACATCAGCTAAAAGTGAGAGTAAAGCCTTCTGCTGAGAGGATAGGACTTCTATTTCTAAGAAATGGAACCTGGCTACAGGATTTATAATCAGCCCATTGAAAACATGCACTGCAGCATCAGAACCTAGCATCATCAAATGATTGCAGAATCTGTTCTGGATCTTCAGCTGCACAGAAGGAGACAGAGTAGATGGTCGCCCTTCCCTCCTTCCTTAAATTGCTTATTTCCACTGAGGAAGCTGAGTCAGCCTGTCCAGAAACATGACAGAGTCTGATCACATCAAACTACGATCAGCAAAGACAGACTGAAATAAGTGTCAGAGAAAACCTCAGCCCAAAATTAAAAAGTGTTTTAGAAGATTGATGGGTTGTACGCAAAATCCTTGATTAAAAAAATACAGTTTATCTTCCAACATCCCTGTCCTGTAAACAAGCAAGCAATAATATTCCTCCTCCAAAATCCTAAAAATGAAAAAGGTTTGGATTGGAAGAGTGCTTAAAGATCGTCTAGGTCAAATGCCCCTGTCATGTCGAGGGACACCTTCTGCTAGATCAGGTTGCTCAAAGTCCCATCCAACCTGACTTTGAACACTTCCAGGAATGGGGTATCTGCAGCTTCTCTGGACCATACTGAGAGATTGTACTCATGATTACTGAATGAAGTCTTAGCAGACATGAGCAAAACAGAAACTACTGATTCAGGTCTTAGACCTTGTAAACTTACAGTTCCCTTACACCTGAGTGTTCCTCTCCTACCCCACCGTTTCAGAACACAATTTCACCTAAGAAACTGGTAGTTCATGATGCTATGTCTTTTTAGAGGAGAAAGGGGAAGAAGAAACATAGGAAAGGGATGGAAGACTGCTCTTGTGCTTGGAAACCAGTTTCCCCCTCAGGTGTGGCATAGGTACGTAGCCGTAACACCAGCTACCTCTGTTGCCTTGGTTTGACAGTACTGCTAATTCATGCAATACACTTCACTTGTATGATTCATACAAGGTACCTTATATTCTTCCTTGTTTTTTAATAGGAAACCTTTTCCTCTTTCATAGCTTGGCACAAAAGCTCTTCAACCTGAAAAATGGGCAAAATTCTGCAAAGCAGGAAGAGCCCATTCCATAAGCCGCACGATCAAAGAAAGAAAAGTCCAGCCTCAGCTTTTCAGTGTCTTGTCTCTTCACTCCAAACATCTGTTTCTAGGTTGCAAATTCCCCCCTTTAAAATATGCAATAGACAGCAGAGAGAGAGTCTGCAGCCGTGGCCTCTCCAGGGCAGGGAACTGCAAGTGAGCAGTTTATTCTTTTACAGTATCTTTTATGCTTGCTTTTCGTTAAGTTGAGCAATACTTTTCTGTTATTGGGATAGGTCATATATCACATCTACTTTCATGAAAATACATACATTTCTAGGTGTAAAATGTCAAGAGGAAACTTGCATGTTGCCATAATTTCTGGAAGAAATCCTTTACTCACTGTTCTTGACAAAGGTTGTATTTCTCTCACTGGAGACAGGACCAGTAAAGAGCAACCCCATCTACTTTCTTCTTCAATGCCTTCAAAGTATTTTTTTTTTCTTTCACCTCTATTAGCTAAAGGCCTTCCTTTTCTGAGGGATTATTGAACCAGCTGAAGCCATTAAGTCAGTTCAGCACACAGACAAGACTTTCCTGATGGCATCAAGGTTTGCAGAGGCCCAGTAGGTTATCTCGGTACAACAAAAGCCATGGGTATAGGCTAGCAATTTCCTTTATATCCTTCAACAACTTTCCTGTACTAGTGTGAGAGGTTAGTGTCAGGTGGCTGATATAATTACTGAAAGTTACTGTGGCCTGCTAAGGCTCTGTTTTCCTCCCATGCTGTTAAAAGACACCCTTCCCTGCGAAAGGGAGAGCTCTCTTTCAATACATGGGAGGCTGGATCTCCTGAGGGAAGATACATTTCCCATCTCTTGTGTAAGCGTTAGGCCAGGCTGGCAGATCTGGGTGCTGAAGGAAGGGAAGCAACATGCTACTTTGTTTCATTGCTGGATTTCAAGCGTAAAGCATCATCTGTAAGCAGTTTTGTATTTCTTAGAAAGAAGATGGTGGTGTGCAATGTGTTGGATGAACTGGAGATTTCAATTTGACAGGTAGAGTAGCCACTGAAATTAAAGGGAGAGAGGAAATCTCCAGACTTGGAAACCCAGTGTTGGTGCTCCCATGTGGCCCATTTTTGAAGCAGCAGAGATGACCTCAAGTGTAGAACAGTGACTTCAATCAGATATCTCCTTCCCACCCCTAAGCTAGTCCTGTGTGTCACTATACTGTTTGCTGATAATCTCACACTGCTTCTCTGTTTAAGGATCCCTTCCCCCACTTCATTGCTTCTGCAGTCAAGTTATATCCCCTAAAAACTAACCTGTTACACAATCTCTAGTTCCCTCAAACACGTTGCTTTAACTACCTGAAAGCATTCAAGGAAAAGAGAAAGGAGAAACCTAAATTCTTTGTAGCTACATTTTAAGGTATCTTTAACCAGATTTTACCCATCCTAGGAAGCACTCCTAACCATCATTGCTCCTTTTATGCTAACTTCCCTTTTATCACTGTTGCCTGGGGCAACCCAGTTTGGCTTCTGCCTCGATTGGGTATGACTGCAGGGTTAACCAAGCCTGGTAGACCAGACCCTCCCCTCGAACCTGTTCCTAGATAAATCAGACTGTTAAAGTAAAATAAGTAAGTCTGTATAAAAGGTCAGCATGTGAGTTTGGGACTATCAAGTCACAGCAGCTGGGATCACATGGGATTCACTCACTCCCTTTAAAGTAGTAGCTGTGAGGACAGTGGGGGAAGAATGTGTGAGTCCAACTCTCTCGACAAGTTGTGTCATCCAGGCTCCAGAAACAGATTTTTCATTTATGCAATACTTGTGTAAACTACAGACACTGTGTTGGGAGGAAAACCAAGCAAGCAGTCCTCTCCTTGCTCAACTGAATACTTTAATTGCTGTGTTGGAAAGTCACATTTCCCTTTGTGCTGCTTCTTTCTGCCTCCATTCAAGATGCTCTGGGGTACAGACAGGATCCTATTAAACATCACAGTGAAGCAACAACCTATTTCACATCATTTGTGCATCAGCATAATAACCAGAAAAAGACTACTTTGAGTTCTAAAGAGCCTTAAAAGCATGATTTTTAAAAAAAATATGTCTCAGTGTCTGATGATGCAGATCATCAGATCTGCACTCCACTTAGGTACTTTTTTTCATACGGTGATTGCTTCTGCTGCAGTATGGAAAAAAGGGTGCAGTGGAAAAGCTAAGGGCTAGGTGCAAGCTGCAATTGAGAGGTTGTACAATTTTTCTGGCCCAGAATCATGCTGTCTGTACGTGCAGAGTGGTGTCTTGCTTGTAGGAACCAGTGACATGGCTATGTTTGTGGTTGTACTTGCAGATAATGGGTCTGGCCTTGAAGACATGTCCTTCAAGGCTCCTGAGACGCTGTTGCACAGCTGGGTCAGATTATCAGGCCAACCAGGGTGCCTAATGGGCTGGGCACACAGCTCCTATGGATCTCTTTGGATTTATGTACATGAATGATTTTGAATGCATGTAGAAATGAGGGCACACAGCAAGAAATGAGGTAAAAGAGGAGAAAAGGAGACAGGTATGTCTGAGATAGTGTCATGGCATTCATTAAAGCAGGACAGCTCAGAGAAAAAAATGTCCTCAGAAACCTTGTACTTGATGAGTTGGCCCCAGCTACTTTTCATCCACAGAGATTTGCTGTCATTTATACCAGTAGGAAGCAGCTGATTTCTTAAATTTTTCATCCTCAAAGACTGCCAAATACATTGAAAATAGGTCCTGGCAGCTGGAAAAAGTTTCCAGAAAGCAGCAGAATGTTTTCTTCCAAATATTCTGATTTTAAAGAGTTCTGTCACGACGACCACCTTCTATCACCCTCCAGTACTATTCTGGAGCTGCTAAGTGTCACTGAGGCATGGGCTAGGAGGGGAGAGACAAGGAGGTGAGGACCAACGGCAAGGGAAGTCTCCCCAGGGGCCCTCAGAACACAGGAACCCTTGCAGCTGCCTCCTCACACACACTGCTGAAACTGCTCTGGGGTCTTCATGTCTCTGTGGTGGAAAGGATGGCAATGAGCCTCAGATGGGTTTTCACTGTGATGGTCGATTTGGATGGAGGGGATGAATACATCTCCACATCCAGGAAAATTGTTTTACTTTTTCCTTTCTCATCTCAGTTTTCACTTTCTTCCCATGTCCTTCCACAAGCCTGCAGTGCTGAACTGGCAACATCTCCTGCCTTCCCCCTGTGGTGAATCACCATTGCTCAAACACAACAGCGGGTGATGACTTCTCTGCCTGATTGTTTAGGGAAGATGCTGTGCTTGGAGACAGAAAGCTCATCTCCACCTGCAAAAGAAGAGATGAGGGGATGGTGAAGGGCAGTGCCTGGGATCTGTGGCTCAGCGCCATCAGGCTCTGTCACAACCAAGTCAAAGTTACCTTCAAGAACATGTTGTAAAAAATAACCCCAAACTGAGCATATGTTTGAGGTGATGAATCAGCTTGGATCACACGTGAGGTTATTTCCATGGGACTCCAGTCCTCTTTTCTTTCTGTCCTGACTTTGCAACGAGTGCCACTGATGTGGTAGGGTGAAGTGGTGAGCAGTGGAAATAAAGCTGTTTCTTCCCTCAAGTGTCTCATACCATGTTGGGATGGGGGTTTGGGGCCATTCTGATTACAGGGAATCAGAGTCTCACAATTTTAACACCCCTTGTGGATGCCTATATTTGCATACACTGATCTGACACGTCAGAAGCTTAGCCAAAAAGCTGAACTGTGTGGCCGTGACTCATATCTGAGGTAAATGCAGGATAGGCATGTAAAATATCTGCATAAATCTACCTTTGAAAATTCATGCAACTGTCTTTAGAAGCACTTACAGGACTTAATTGTCTCAAAGAGTGTTTGTAATTGTTTTGTTTGGGGCACAGATTCTTCTTAGTCTCAGTGCCCTCAAAACACAGCAGCACAAGTGATTTCTGGGACTGTTGTTTTTCCTTGGTGGTCCCCAGGGCACATGAAAGAACCTGTGTGTTATTTTGCCCCAAGCTACTGGCAAACATCAGAAAATTGAATTGTAATGTTCCAATATGCCAAGCATAAATATGCTTTGCATATCTTGCACCAAACCTAAATGAAAGGAAGTTCTGAGAAGGCAGATAGCCATTTTTCAATTATACATGGCAAATGTGCCATTTCTGATAGCCTTGTCAGTAAAAAGCAAGAGCTGAAAATGCCAAGCTGTTTAGTGAAGCAGGATCAACATTCCTGATACTTCATGGGATCACTAATAGCTTCTGCGTCTTTCAAGACAATCAGCCTTGATTGTTCCTCTGGACGGGTTCCTCCAAACTTCATCCCACTAATTGCAGTATTTCAGAGCTCATACGTGTAAATAATAACAAGGGCTGTAAGCCTAGGGACTTTGAAAAGAACCTCCTGTTACCTTAGTGTTGTCAGATTTTTTTGTGGCAAAGCTGTTTACAAAATATTCAAGCTACAAATCAAAGGAATGTGGTGTACTCTTATTTTATTCAGGCAACTTAGCATGGAAAAGATGAAAATATGTTTGTGAACTTTATTATTCAAGGTGATGAGTTAATGTGTGGGTGATGGTGAATCTTCTAGAGACAATTTTTTTTCATCTGTGAAAGTAAAATATTGAAACATACAGTTTTTTCAGATGCCCAAGAGTGTTATTCTGCCTTCAAAAATGTACCGGCACCTGAACCTGAAAAAAGTGCAGAGGTTATCCATTGCAGACATGACTTAGAATGCTTTGCACACAGATTTTTCTTTCTGTATTTAACTTTCCCCTCACTGATTTAACATTGCAAATAAAATCAGGGAAAGATTTTTTTCAGGCATAGTCAGTGTTCTCATGCAAAAGAACCAGCCCTATGATGAAGTGATCTCTCCAAAGAATTAAACAGCAAGAATACTGAGTTAAATTTTCAAGAAGTTCTGCCATTTGCATGTGCTTTGTTTAAGACAGCTGGGAAATGTGTCGAACTCATTATCTGGGACTTGAGACATAAAAATGGATTGGCACATTTTAAACTTGTTTTCAAATTGCACTGGATAACTTTTGCTTTACTCTTATTGGGAAGGGATGGAGTTTTTAAATCATGGTTGTTCTTTATGTAGCAGCCCAATGAATAAAATAAAGAAATTACAATAATAGTAAAGCACAAAATTTTATTTCTGCCTTAGTTTTTCCAGCACCTTGGAGCACTTTTGGTGCTGAAGTGTAGTTATTTTGGGACGGTCCAGGATCCTTCTGGGGTGACCAGTGTCTGTTCCTGAGCTTTGGAGGCCTTCCAGCCCAGCCGTGCCTGGGCTTCAGGTTGGCCAGTAGCATCTCTGTTGCTCTGGCGTGGAAAAGTTTTAGAGTATCTTTGTTAGTATCTTCTTCTTCTCTCCTGAATGTTTCCTGGTTCTTTGTGTGAAGCTACATATCACCATCTCAACACTGTTCTTTCTCGCCAGTTCTCTAATCTGTAGACAGAAAAGAGAAAAAGATCAGTGCCACAACTGTGCTGTTGGAATACAGTTACAAAGAAAAATTGTGTTGGATCTAGGAGACACAAGGCACACTTTTGTTAGTGTCTAGATGAAAAAAAAACTCAGCTATTTCCTAATTTACCAGCCACAATCTCTGCATTGTACTTACATAGGTTTGCAAAGACTCCCAGCAGATTCCTTCTGCTGAAAGCTCCTACTCCAAACACTTTAAACATGAACCAGCTTTACATCACGTGACTGAGGTGTTAGAAGGGGCATTGTAGTGTACACAGTATATGTTTTATAGCTTCATGTAAAAAAAAAAAAGTCTGCACAATATCTTTAAGGTTTTGAACAACAAAACCCTTGCCTCTGTGAAGGGTTGCTGCATATGGATTTCTAGTTTCTTACAAATAACAAGTTTCAGAACTTTTCCTTGTAGAAAGGGAAGTGGAAAAGCTGTTTGGCAAGCAAAGGACAAGCTGGGGGTCCAGGAGTCCTGGCAATCAGTTGTATGCAGTAACCACCAGACTCTACGCCAATCACAGGGAAAACTAATACTGTAAGAGCAATTTTCCCAGTGTCATTTTGTCCCTGCAGATGCATCATTGTAGGCTGCACCGATTGAGAGCTGCAGCAATCCTCTTGTTTCAGGCAGGTCTTTGCAAAGTTTGCAGGGGGAATCGATGTCTCATGAAGACGTGGCCCACTGGCAAACACTCCCAGCACTCCCCTGGGAACCCACCACTCTTCCAGCCTCTCTGAACTATCCTTTATAAGCACTGAGGTGTTTCACCAGGGCTCCCCGTTTCCTCTTGCTTGCCGAACTTAGTTAGGACCTGGCTTTGGCATATCATTTGGCTTGATTAGCTAGTGAAACATGGCCTCCCAAAAATCACTAGGTTAACCTAAAGAAGAGTGATTTTTGCCCTGTGATAATCTTCACAGTCTTTTGGAAAATAAATTCATCACTAGAGGAGGCATTGCTCCACATCAGCTTTATTTATGGTAAGCTGCAATTACTTCATATTCCTCCTTGATATTGGAACAACAGCTAGAATCACTGGCTCTCCTCAACTTACTCCCACAGAAAATGTCAGCAGGATCTAATTATCTGAATGAAATGCACTTTCACTGATGCCTGCTTTCTTATCTGCATAATAGTTGAGCTAGGCATTCCTATTATTGCAGTTATGAGTTTGCACATTTCATTATCATCTTGGAAAAGGTGTTCAGATGTACATACCTCATGTTTGACTAAGCTGTAAGAAATTAAGCCTCAGGTGAAAAGGCTGAGAAATGTCATGGCACTGAGTGAATGATTTATTGCAATTCCTCAGTTGGTTCTAAGGATTTCTCCTTCCTCTGAAACATGAAGGGTTCTGTTTCTGGAACTTCTTGACCAGGCACCCAGAATCCCTATGAGCTGCAGTTTGTCTTATGTATTTCTGTGGAAATGGTTTAGCATTCTCCATCTGAAAGAAATGTGCAAAGGCATGTGGGGCACAGTGTGTGGCAAACAAGGTGCACACAGTTCATTCTCCCACCTTTGGCCAGGGTCAGCTCTCTATTGGAAATATCCAAAGATATGCAGTAACTTTCATTTGTCCTCTGCTAATCACAGTCCTGACCAGTGAGTCTGAATGAGTGACTGTGGAAAAGCTACCTACAAAGACTTTGGAGTGGTTGCTCAGTCAAAGACAATCAGAGAACCGAAAAGTGTACAGGGAAAAAAGTGTCAGAATAGTGGTAAGGGGGTGGGGGATCCCTTCATGCCTAAAACAATTGCAACAGGATTAATCAGGCACTTATTTTGAGGTAGAAGGAGGGCCTGAGCTGAGCCCTGCTTGTTCTGTCTGTCCTGCTGATGCTTTACAGCATATTTATCTCTCTAGCCTGCACCATGTTCAGAGATTTTAAACTGGGAACAGAGGGACACCGTGACAATTTGTTCTTTATAACTCCAACCAGACACCCTCTCCTCTCCCTGCATGCTGCCAGATCCCACGAGTGGCAATGCTAATGAGCTTGGATGTGACCCTTGGATGTGATCCAGAGTAGGAACTGGGATGTGAAAGACTCCTTTCCACCATTTATCTGATCAACTTTAAGTTGAATGAGAAGTAGCTCTCCCTTTCCAGTGCTTAGGTCAAAGAGTATCCATAATCACCTTCTTGGGGCAGACAGCTCCCTGTCTCAGGACAGACTGGAATGACAGCCTCAGGCTCCCTGTGTCAGCTGGGTTATATGGTGAAATGAGAGAACTGGGCTTTTGCCACCTACCTCACTTTTTCATCAGTGTCACTTTTTTCTCTCTGTGGCTATGTCCTAGAATGGGCTGGAGAACAGTTCTTGAGTCTTCCAAACACCCTTTCGTGTATTTTTAATGCCCTTTGGTTCACAGATGTGTGTAACTGCTGAGGATGAGTGTTTTTGATCTATCTGTATCTCAGCCCAAGGCAGAAGCGAGGAATAAAGAGGCTTGTTTAGTGTAAGAAATGCTCTGGGGAAGAGAAATGTAAGCTGAATAGCACTTGGAAAAGAGCAAAGCATATACATAGCCTGACAATTCAGGTGTCCATTTCCTCTAAATAAGTCTATATCTGACATGAAAACACATCTCCTGCTAAGCCAACAAATTGAGGAAAACAGCAATCTCGCAGGGCTTAAGTTAGATAGTGGCACTGAAGATCACTATCCATTTTACCACTCATAGCAAATGCACAGAAGATGCCAATTTTGAGCATTGTGGCTTCGTTCTGCAGATTCACCTTGAATGGACTATCTGTAGTGGTATAAGCACATGTAAGTGCCTGGAGTCCAAATATGAGATAGCAGCTGTATTGTGTAGTGTAGCTACATTATTTTGTTTTTCTCTAGCATTTCAGTCAGCCAGAGAATTAATGACTGATCCTTTTTACCTAACATTCCTTTGGATGGAAAAGGATGCTTCAGAAAATCCGACAACTCCTGAGGTACTCCAAATATCAAAGATCAAGGACTTATGTATTATATCAAGTGATTAAATACTGCAGATGAGAGAGAAAGTTAAATATTAAATTCTCTCTCACTTGATTGCCCATGACCTCCCTCAGCTGGTATTACTCTTCAAACAAGCTGCATTTTTTCCCCAGCACCAGTGCCACTGTTTTATATCCAATATTAAACTGCTTAACATAATATACAGCTCTTGAGCTTTGATACTTGTTCTGAGAAGTACCAATAGATGTGCTAGTGATTTTGATGAGGTGAGATATATGTTGCAGTAAATTTCTAAGAAGCATTGTTTGTTGAAGCAATTCTGGTGTATGGTGGTATAAGACAGACAACTTGCACTGCACAGTACTCTCTTTATTAGCCTAGAGTAGCTTTTTAATTTTTCTTTCAGCTGTAAAAATGTTGAGCAGTGTTGTATTGCTCTCCCTCCTCCAACAAGTGGGAGAGATTACAAAATTATTTGTTCCATCTAGCAATTACTCTGCCATGTTTTTAATTCCAAATGGAAACAGGAAATGTTTTAAATGTTCATCTCAATTTTTCTGAAGTGTGGAAGATCCCAAGCAAAAACTCAGCACCTGCTATGGACACTACAGGGAGCAGCACAGCATTTTTGGGCTCCATGAGTGTGCTGGCAAATGTTGAGGTGGGGTGGGTGCACTGTGGGCACTCACTGACCCAGCTTTCCGTGATCCCTTCTTTGTACAGGTGGCCAGAGATGAAGCCAAGGGCTTAGGGACGGATAATGTGGTGACCAGATTACAGTTTTGCTGTTTGATTTTTGTTGATGTGGTGGTATAGTATTTCCTTTGCTCATAAAAAAGAGTGTAGCTGGGCAGGACCTGAAGGGGGCTACACTACAGTCAGAGAGGGACCTTTTACAAGGGCATGTAGCCATAGCACAAGAGGGGAATGTTTTCAAACTACAGGATAGTAGGCTTAGATTAGATGTTAGGAAGAAATTCTTTACTGTGAGTGTGGTGAGATGCTCAAAGAGGTTGCCCAGAGAAGTTGTGGCTGTGACATCCCTGGAAGTGTTCAAGGCCAGGTGGGATGGGGCTTTCAGCATCTTGGTCTAGTGGAAGATGCCCCTGCCATGGCAGGGGAGTGGAACTAGTTTTGACTTTTGGGGTCCTTCCAACCCAAACCATTATATGGTTCTGCAATGACAACCCTTTTGGTGATAAGGACCAAATGGGACTGTGTGGAATGGGGGACTTAACTCTTCCCTCTCAGGGATGCTCCCAGCAGGGATTCCCATCTGGGTCGCTGAAGTCTGTGCTTTCAAGTAGCCCCCCAGCAAATGTCTCCCGGCCGTCAGGGCCAGGTCTCAGTCCCAGCATCCGAAAGACCTCCGACTCTCCGGCTGGGCCCCGTGGTCCCAGCTCGTGTCCGCCTGTTCCTGCTCCGGGAGCGGCAGCGGGAGCGGCCGGCGAGGTTCTCCCGGCTCCGCTGCAATCCCGGCCGAAGCCAGCAGGTGGCAACATTCCCCCACACATGGGATCGGTTCATCTCCCGGAGCTCGGGCGGGCGCAGGGATCGCGCTTCTCCGAACGTCCCGCGCCGTCCTGCTCCGAGAGAAGGGAGAACGTCCAGGAAATTATGCCAGCTTTTGGGACTGCGTAAGTGCTTCGGGCCCCATCAGTATTGCTGATGAGCAGCTTTCTTCTGAGTGTGTCATTTATAAGTTTATCAATTGCTGAGGTATTAACGCCCCAGTCAGAATTACAGCTTTAGTTTTCGACCAAAACTCTACCACTATGTCAGGATCACGACCATTTTAAGCCGTGTGTGATTTCCATTCCACAAACAGCAACCAGAGGCGGACACAAGACAGGAAAGGGTTTTGGGGGGGAAGTGCTTCCTTAGTCCCTTACCCCCTTGCCTGCCTTCATTTTCTCTCCAAAATTTCTGAAACTGCCTTCTCACCTTTACCATTTTAGTGTATTTACTTATTCATTATCGTCTTCAAGTTGCAGGGTATTTTGAAAGATTCATTACAAGAAAAGGAGCGAAACCTGATCCTACTTAGGATGTGTAGGTGCTTTTAATGTCAGGTTTATTTACTAGGCATTGAAAAATCTCCCAGTCAAAGCTGTTTTCCAGGTAGTGCAAACCACGTGTACATGCCTCACGTGCAAGAAATGGTGCAAAGTGATCCACCATTTTATCCCTGGTAGTGCATTCTCTGTGTACCAAGGAGATAGTTTTGGTACAATTGCCATTTTGTGCCTACGGGAGAGGAATTAACAAGTTTGATTATTTGTACTTGATAAAATTTTAAACTATGCATGTTAAATCCCAGGATTTAATTCTATTAGTATCATGTAACCCTCTTTAAAAAAAAAATACTTTCCATAGCTTCTTATCTTTCAATGTAATTTACTTAATGAAGCTTATAAGTTCAGCAGTAATATCAACTTTGTCTTCAGCTAAATGAGAAGGAGTCCAGTAGAACTATGCTAAATTTGATATGATTCATTTTTAGCCTGCTTCTGCTGTTTCTTTTTGTCTTTTGAGAATAAGGGCCCTCTAGTCGCGTAAGTCTAATTTTGTTTTTCAACACCACACATGCTACAGCTTGCACTGAGACCTTTAAGGGAGGAGCATGCCATTTCTCTGGGCAAGGTCACTTTAAACTTTGAAGAGAAATTGATGGGTTTTAGTCCCTTGGGATTTCCTAGCCTCCTAAAAACATGTTTGCAGTTGTCTGTGGATGGTGTCTTGCCCATGGGTTCCCATCTGGGTTCCTCAGGATACACTGGCTGAGGTTCTCATTGGGTATATACTGCCAAGTCCACTGTTTTTTTGTAATGTTGCCACTCAGGAAAATTCAAAGAATGTGAAGCAAATACCAATGAATGCAACAGTTCTGCATATTGTATCTTGATAACGATAATTTGAAGCATTTTCCAAGTGCTGGTAGGAAAGATGAAAGCAAACTTCATTCAGGTGTGTGAAAGAGCTGCAAGTGTTGATTGCTGGCACAAATAATGTATTCTTATATAAACGTTTGATCTTCCATGCCTTTATAATGCTGAGAACAAATCTTTCCTGATGAATGATGACTCAGAACAGAGCTTTTCACTTGGCATTTGATAATTCATTTCAATTGCAGCAGAAAATAATTGTTCTATTCAAGCATACCAGGATGTACTTACTCTGCCCCTAATGAGAACATTAGAACAGGCAACTCATCCCTGTCTGATTTTGGCACAGGCCACAAACTTTATGACCGACCAGTTGTTTAGTCGACTCTCAGTCCTAAAGAATAAAACTCCTATTAGTTGCAATGGTGTAATAACAGTGTTTTCCATTCGCATAAATCACTCGAATATTCACTATTTGTTGGAAGAATCTGGGAATCTCTGGGAATACTACTGGTGAATCTCATATATTCTATTTTGCTTGAATGGTTTCAAAATGGAGCGATATGATTTTGATTACAGAACAAACTGACTAAAGAAAAACAAATCAGTTTACATTTGGTCTACAGTCAGGATACATCTTAAATAAATAGTTCAAATATAGGCAGAGTTTTCAAAAAAAAAAGTGGATGACTTAGAAAAATATGTCATACCAGCTCTTGGTATGCTGGTATTACCTGTAAGACTGCAGAGACCATTTCACATTGCTTTTAGGGAGGCCTGAGTCACCAACAATGTCAAAAGACATGTATCACTTGGGTAAGAAACCACTCATCTGCATCAGTGACCCTTATCTCACCCAGAGAATGTAACAGATGTTTGCTTTCCAGAGTGTCCTTTTTGGGTTTGCTTCCACTAGGAAAGACAGAACTGGATCCTTCAGGTTACTCGGCTTGTTGGTGGCACAAAAGCGTACTGAAGGTGCAAATCAGCCCTTGCAAAAACTGCCAGGTTTCAGAAAATTTGCTTTTTTTTTTTTTTTTTTTTTCCCCCTGGAAAGTGGTTTCCCAATCCTGCAAAATAGCAGGGGAAAATTTGGTAGGTGTATCATACAGTGTGGAAAATTTGTGTACTTAATTCTCACTGGGGCAGTCTCGCTGTCTTCGGGGAAGGTGAATGAACGTACCGGAATGTCTCTATAGTAATGAAAGAAAACTCATTGTGCCGCTGGAGATTGAAGCTGCATGGCCCTGTAGGTAATAAATTGCTACTGTTCGGGCTCATGAGCGCATCAAGGAAAGCTGATGCAGAGTGCTCTAATGACCATTATAACTGACTGCAGTGAAAAAGACTGTTATTTAAGTACATTTCAAAATGTACTGTAAATTGGGCAAAGGTACAGCTGCACTTACGCGCTGAGACAGCCTCCGGTTTTATTCAGTCTGACAGACTTTGCTCTTTGAATTTAGGTTTTATCTGTGTGAGCTGAATGCTCTTAGTATTGATGGCCCCCCTTCATAGGGGAAGCAGCAGAGCCAAGGAGAAGCAGCCCTGTTAACAGAGGCTCCAGCTGGAGAATGCAGGGTTTGGGTGAAGGCAAGGCAGGGGAGGGGAGGGTACGGCTACCATTCAGCAGTGCACCGCTGCCCTTCCCTAGGAACACCTCCCTGTACCTCGCACCAAACATGACCCTTGTGGAGACGGTGTTTCTGAGTGAACCTGAGAAGGATCTCTGAGACCAAGAGACAATACTTCACAGACCTTTACACTGTAATGGAGAGCCAGGTTTTTTGCTTTTTATGGCTTTCCAGACCACACAGTCCAGACTCCCCTCCACTTCTGCATAAGTCAGTTTTGTTTGATTTATGCCTACTTCTACCCCGCTTTATAAGTTACATGTCTTACAGACCCATTTGAGTGCTCATTTTTAACCTCTTTGGTTAAAAATAAGGGAGGGCAAGCATGAGGTTGCTTTGCTGTGCCATATGGACAGTGAAATTTATGGCAGTGTGATACATCCTTGACTTGGGACATCCAGCTTGAGGTACATCAACAGCTCCCATTCTACACTTTTTACAGCTGGGTCCTTCACGGTCAACTTTGCCTTTTGTCTTTTGGGCTCTTTGGGGTCTAGTGAGGTCTTTGTCTTGAGGGTAAGAGGTGGTGTGCAATGTATTTTTTTTTTTCTGAAGAGACTCTTATGGATATTGTGTACTCATGCACTATGCCCATTTATTTCAGCTTATCACCTATCAGGTACATTGTGACCAAGTACCTGAGACAAGCAACTTGCAGTAAGCAAACTGCCAGCAACATTTGGGCAGCCAACACCGCAACAAATCATCTGTGTGAGCCTCATGTTCAGCACATGGGGTCAGACCTGTGCTTGCCAGGAACCAACCAATCCCCAGTTCGTTTGAAGCGTAGTAAATAAACGTGGACATTTTAGCCAATGAATTAGCCGTGGAGAAAATAAACTACACAAATTACACCTAACAGTTTATAATTGTGACCTACCTTGAGAATAAAATGACTGAGTCAGGATTAAAGAATTATTGCATGGGTGTTTGCTGACACAATTTGGTTGCTGAATAAATTACCAGTAAATTGTGGTAATCAGTCCAGCCTTTGTCAGGCAAAATGGAGACTTCTCCTTGGGTGAAGCCCATGAAATCTAGCAGAAAGACAAATGTCCAAAAGACAGAGCATTTTCTAAGAAGGGGCTCTATGGTCTGTATGAAGCTGGAGGTGATGACATCATCCAGACATGGAGTGTGTCCAGATCATCACTAAGTAACTGTAAGGAGAGAGGAATGAACTCAGAGGTTTTTCTCTCAATTGCTTCGGAGTTTCCAAAGATTATCGAGAAGTCGCACAGAAGTAGCTCATTAAGTCTCAACCTATTGTTTTCTCTTTTTCATATCTATCAGTAATAAGATCACTTAAGTCACTGGTTAGATGAGTAAAATTAATTGGCATTTATTAATAGGTCAATTCCTTTATTAACATTGAAGCTGGTATAAACGATTATAAAAACTTGAGGGTTGTTTTTTTCTTTTCACATGCTTCCAATCATTCTTAACTATTTGCTTCTCCTGGTATTGTTTTTGCACCGTTGCTGATTCCAGAAGAAATTCAAGGAAGCAGCTGATATTATGCTTGACATGTAGTGTGAAAAAAAGCAGGTATCCGACCAAGCATTTCTCTTTCCAAGTTACCATTCTGCTTCATTTCTTTGATTCTTTGCCTATCTGTGACCATTTTGGAAAGTAATCCGAAGCGAGGCATTTGAATCTCAATTTTGCTCACTCTCACTGAGACCTGAATGTCTTGAACCAGCTGAGAGCACCTGTGTTTAGATATGAAGTTAAAGATCAGAAGTTTTGATGTGTGATAGCTGTAGAGGAAAGAGGTGCTAAATACTGTCAGCCTGCCCACATTAGGCTCCTTCAGGTAGGCAGCTAGCTGGAAAAGTAGCACATCCATATAAAAGAGTTGTTAAATGTTTGCACTGAACAAAAAATGTCTTTTGTCTTTACATATTTCCAGCTTCCAAATGCAAAAAACCACCCCCAAACCCCATAAAAACCAAAACAACAACAACAAAAGAGGTGCCTCCATTACCATTTAATAAAATCTCAGTTGAAACCTTTTCTTTTATGTATTTAGAGTATCAAGTCCAAATGTTAAACCCCTTGCCCAATGGCCACTGATTCTTCTCAAGACTTTTTTATTGGTCCATTTCCTTAAAAGGCCTGATATTCCCACACCCTCCACCAGTTTCAGGTGGGCTAAAATCAGTCTGTACCATGTTTTGACACTTCTTTTGACACATGCCAGCTTGTGAATACATCTAGTGACTATGCTGGTGGGGTAGGAGCACGATTAGGCAAAAACAAAGTCACCAGGGAAGAATTAAACAGTTAAAAATAATGTCAATATTCTGTGGTATTAAGATTTCAGAGCTGTGAGGGGTTTATGTCAATTGATATTGTTTTACAAATTTTGTTGTTTTAACTCATTCCGTGACCTGATTCTGAAGGAAATTTCTTAATTAACTTTCTACATATTTGACAATAAAGTTCAAAGGAATCAAGAAGTACTTAAAGTGTAGAATTAAAAATAACTCAATTTCTGAAATATCTCATATTGGTTAAATATACATCTTCTATCTACATTTAATTAAACTTCTTTTTAAAAATATCCCCTGGTTTCACGAACTAGGTCAGTTACTGCAAATACCTTGGCTCATTTAAACAGTTCTGAATATTGCCATTATGAAAACTGACTTATACAATATTCATAATTTCACCTATTTTTGGTTTTCAGTTAAATAAAAAAAATTCTTATGGTTTTAAAATGGTGATAGTAAAATAGATAACCTTATTTGTTGTTTCAGGTCTGCCAGACTTGTCATTGACTCTAACAGTAAGGCAGACAGGAGTTCATAGACTTCAGTGGGATTTCCATCAGGCTGTTATGCATCCCTCTCTATGAAGGTGGTCTCCTATGACTCTCAGGCCCATGAAGGGCTCAAACAGACCAAAATTAATTGTGCTTTCTTTAAGAACAGACTCAACGTGTGCATTACACAGGCTTAAATAATTCTTCTGAAACCAATGAGACTCTCTGAGAGTTTTAGCTTGCTGCAGCTGAAGTAACTGAAAATTGGATCCGGGTCTGAAGGATTAGAGACTCAAGCAGCACTAGAACTGAGTGAAAGCTAAAAAACTGTAAGTGTGGAAATCATATACCAATGAGCACTTTGGGTGTTTCACTTTCATTCTCCACATTGGAAGTGCAGACCTCTTGCCTCCAATTATGTAAAGAACTCGGCCACTGGGAGAATGATGCCTTTCTGAAGAGACACGTGAACTGAGCGGGTCCTCACTTAGAAGTGGCACAGTGATGCTCCTGCCCACAACTGCCCCTGAAACCAGGGAGTCTCACCAGACATGCAGAAGCATGTTGGCACAAGACTGACTCCCAGGTCAGGGGCTGAGCTTAGGAGATAAATACAGCTGCCACTGACTTCAGATGCTGGTGGATTGAAAGGCAACAGTCACACAGGGGTCATTCAGTCCAGGCAGGGCCACATGGCATTGGATCAAAACAAGTAAGTTACATACTGAAACTACTCGTGTCAGTTTTCCAAGCACAGACAGTGGGCATCAGAGAAGACCACAAAAATTTGAAAAATAAAATCTCAGTCGGCAGCTGCTAGACATGAAAGTGAGGTACAGTTTTGGATGAGGTAGCACATTCCTGAAATTGCCACTGCTTATGATTTGACAGCATTACAAAGGAAATCATTTGCCCAGTTTTGAAATATGCATTCGAACGTCTGTTCCATTAAACACACATCAGTATGTTGCCACCTGTTCCAGTCATGCTTGATAATGAATGGTATGCAGAGATAATATACCTGCCTGGCCTTGTAAATGTTCTGGAGGGAAAAATCAAAATTAGGTAATGTAAGTCAAATTTGGATGGATAGTCCTGTTACAGGCAATGTTAAATCCAGTGCCCTTAATTACTTTGTTGCCTGAATTGGAAACCCTTCAAATAATGAGGAGGGGAAATAAAGCTTCTTGACAGTTAAGAGCCAAGGAATATAATTTTGTTGCAAGGTCCATCAGTTACCCACAGATGACAGCAAATCCCCACTTAGATCAATCAGAGAGGTTGTAGAAAATGAAAGTAAGTGTTGGCACACACACTATTCAAAAATATTAAAGCTAATGTTGCCATGACTAAAGATAGAGTGAGTGGGGCTGCCATTGAGATCCCACTGAAATCAGTACAAATCTTTCATTAATACTGCAGGACTGTGGAGCCTTGATGTAGCTATTAAAAAAAAAGAATTAGGAAGGAAAAGGTACCAATTAAGGACAAGCATATACTAATGCCTTTGACTTGTGCTTAAGTACTTTGAACACCAGCTTATTTTCTGTCTAAAAGCTGGGACTCTTTTAATAGCTTCCAAAAACCTTTGTCTGAGGGAACCTCACTCTCTCATCCATGCAGAGCAGATGCGGGCTCATGATGTGCTTTAAAGCTCAGGGTGGAAATTTCTGCCTGGGAGGTTTTTCTGCATAAATATATAAGAAATTGAATCTGTGGGTGTCTCTGCTAGAACAACTGTGAAGTCCTGTAAATCAGCAAGAGATGAGAGGATAATATGCACATCTCATGCACTCGTTTCTGCCTACTGGGCTCTTACACAGTGTTGACTTGCGAAGAATCACCGCCAAATGAGTTTGTTCCAAACAGGCTCTTGGACTGTTGTCCCACCATGGCATTTCATTACCCATCATTTTTAAAGAGAGATGAGTGACTGCAAGAGCTCACTGTGCAGTTTATCAAGCTTACATATGCCTTTTCTAGGTTGGAGCTGTGTGAAACTCAGAAACACCTCTTCCTTTATTTTGAGAAACCAGTGTTTACAGCCACGCAGCCTGCAAGTCTGTTGCCCATTTGTAGATCCCTGATCAACGTGCAGTTACAGAGAGTACCTGTCTGTCACAAACCAGGTGCATGCTACACGGCAGGTAGCTCAAATGCTTTGTGTATCAAACATATAGATATATGTAGCCAATGCAAGTGAATCAATACCGGGAAGAAAGAGTCAGGTTTTGTAACTGGTAAATAAAACTCTTGCAAGCTTTGCCAACAAGTAAGCTGTCACAGGACTGCAAGAGGTTAAGATCACCTCTCTAGATATTTCAGCTAGAAGCCTCACTTATCTGACCAGAAACTGGCTGTGAGCCACGTCATCAAAATCCAGCTACCAGTGCAACTTTGTCTGAAGTTCAAGGATCGACAGCAGTCAATTGTTGCTCATCAGTTAGGATGTTAAACATAGCGTTGCAGACAAATACCAGGATAATTACACAGGGAGGTTCTCATACCATCCAACTTAGGAGCTAATTTAGATGCCCAAGTCACTTAGAGAGTCTGCAAAGAAACACTGATTCCCTCAAGGGAGAATTCAAAGCTTCAAAATTAAATACCTAGGAGAGTTTAAAATAGTTGATGTGAACATAGCAACCGCTTTTCATGCTTTGTAGTTCCCCTTGTACTGTGACTGGTCATGACATTTCTCACAACCTCCTTGTATAAAGCTGTTGTGTGACCTCGCAGAAGGCTGACAGACCTCTATTGCACCCCACAGTACGGGAGGCTGCTTGTGCCTGGTCCCCCTTAGGTCATCCTTTGCTAGCAGGGCAACTCTACTAATGCACATATTAGGGTATTTATAAAATATGTTTGCACATTTGATCCCTGATGTTCCCAGACAAAGATTTGGTCCTGGGTTTATATAAAATGCCTCTGTCAGGGGTGCCTGAATTGTTGCATACTCCTGAGGTGCCTGACACTTTATTAATACGCTTTCTTATTCCAGCCTCTGGTTTGTGAGGCTACTATACACAGTGTGTGTATTACATGTCACTCACCCACAATATTATCCTGTGAGTTTGTGCTGAAGCGAGGCCTGACACATTTGAAGAATCAAAAAACATCCAGCAGTGTTAAGCCCTGCTCTGTACTCCGTTCTTTGAAAGGCCCAACCATCTCAATCCTTTTCTGACAAATGCCAACAACAGAACTTTCAGTAAAGTGCAGTGTGGTCAGACAGGATTTCTATCATATAAACAGTCTTCATAAATACATGTAAAACATAGAATCATAAAAAAGAGAGCTGGAAAGGACTTTTAAATGTCACCCAGAGCAGGCCAGACAGATTGATGGACATTTCTCTAACTTCTTCTTTAAGAAATTCACAGGTGGACCTTCACCAAAATGGACCTTCACTCTCTCTTTACTGGCCTTACCTGAGTCAACAGTTAAGTGTTCAACTGAGTGCTTCCTAATGTCTCTCCAGAATCTTTTTTTGCTGTAGATAAAGCCTGATGGTTTCTTTCTTATCCATCATGGATGCAGAAAACATAAGGCTTCCTTCTTTGCAGAAGCCTTTTCTATTTTTGAAAACCATTGTCATATCTCTGCTTCATTTTCTCTTCCATAGATTGCACAGTAACAATTAGTTCAATCTTTCGTTGTAGGTCATGTTTTCTAGTTCTCTAATCATTCTCACACTGAATAAGATCTTTGTGAAAGGAGAAAAGGAATGAGACTTATTGTATTATTATTATTATTATTACAATTAATTATTCAATCCCAGTGCATTTGATTTGGATTATTGCTAAACTAACTTTACCTCTGATGTTTAATAAAGTATATAGAGATATATCCCTATGGATTGAGCTTCTGTGTTATGTTGGTTCACAGTCTTTGTGATTTGCATTTCAGGAAATAAAAAATGTCTACAAGCCAAACAGACATGCTCTCAGGGCTAAGAAATATAGGCATCCTGTCTTTCTTTTTATGTGGTAGCTAATGCTCCCCTGATAAGACAAGATTCTTGTCTGAAATTGTGTATCTGCTACCAGAGCACAAGTCCACGACAGTGTTGTAAACAGCTTCAGCCTGCTGGCTGTCCTTCCTTGTCCTGTTGGGTGCAGTCCTGATCTCTGGGGCTTCTGCAGCTCCTGCTGCACATACATGACAACCCAGTTACCCCTCCAGACCCTGCTTATTCCCACAGACCCATGGGTGACCACGGGAGTGACTGGAGAGTAGTAGGTGGGAGGGCTGAATTCAGATTGCACAGCTGGCCTCAGCACCACCCTTCCCCGCCAGATGAAGCTGCCATCCATGGTATTTGCCGTCCTCTGGGCAGAGGTTGGAGGAGGAGGTTTCCATGTACTGCACATGATATGAAGGTCCACACTGAACAACACTGCAGAAGTGTTTCAGTGTTTCTGATCTAGCAGAAGTTTGCTTTGAATGGAGGCTAAAGTGGCAATCTTACACAGTTTGCCAAACGAAAACACAAGGGCAGTCGCAAGGGGCTGTTACCAGAAAGTAGCTTCAGTTCTTGACTGTTCTACTTGAGTACCATCTAACCATATGATCCATATACAAAGACTTTGTGCAATAGTTCCATGGATATGTTGTTGGGAAAATACTCTGTCAGCAATGAAGGCGAGAAGAAACCTTGAAGCGTGTTTACTGAAGCAGATAGTCCCAAGTAAAGGAAACTATGATTCCTATAACCCCAAATGCTATATAGAAAGATATCTGACATTCAAAGGGTTAATCCAATTGAAAAATGAAAACCCTTCAAGCAACCTATTCCCTTAAGAGGTGCTTTCTTCATTTTCACTCAAAATCTGTAAGAAAAAAAGAAATGGAGGATAAAAGCTACTAGAAAGCTGTGCAATTTAAGGGAGAAAGGAGAGGAACGAAACCAGAGGGGAAGAGAGGTGGAACAAAAGAAACTCACTCAGAAAAAGGAGAGCAAATAATATCCACTAAAAATGAGAGAAAGGCTGGCATCAAAAGGGGTTTTCAGCCTCAGAGAGAAGCCAGCAGCCAGGCACTGGAGGTGATATCACCAACAAATCCCCTCTGCAGAGAGAGATACTCTTGCAGGACATGCTACTGGTGTAGGGGTTAGGAGAGAAAGTGATTTTTACAGGACTGAACTTCAGAGGTATTCTTTGAGCACCGGGTTTCAAGCTGTTTTCAGTTACTGAAAGAAGCTCAGTGGCCTGTTTTGCCTTTTGGGTTTCTCTTTTTTGATTGACCTGTTATTTGTCGACACATGCTTCAGTGAGCTATAATAATTAAAGAAGACTGAGCTTTAATTAAAGGTACAGTGAATTTGGATCTTGCTCACAGACAAAACTGTTCCCTGTGGAAAGCTGATATTTTTATGTAAGAATATAATGCTGGAACACCCTTTTGAGGGAGACACAACAAAAGACATGGGATATGATCAGAATTTTATGGACTGCTCTAGTCTCTTTTTTCTCTTTTCTCCCCCCTGTAAAATAAATTATGCATTAACATCTTCAAGTTCCCTGGGTCATCTAGCTCCTAATATCCCCCAAAGGATGCTCAGCATCCTAATGCCCACAAAAGTGATGTCACATCTGTGAATCACTGTCACAAGAATCAATTATTCATAATCTGTCACACAAGTGCTTTCTTTTGCTAAGCAGAGTCACTGTTCGGAGGCCTGATCATTTCCCCCTTGGACAGAGTGTGCTTTTGGCTTTGCACTTGCAGTAGCCTGGGGATCCAGCTCCCTGTGTCCCCAGGAGGGGAGCAGGGCAGCACGGAGCAAGGGCAGCACACAGCAAGCCCGACGTGCCTCCCTCCAGACCGTCTGAGGTTCCACTCCAGCACATCTGCTCTCCGGTGCCAATCTGTCTGCCAGTGAAAACACAGAGCAAACACGTAGAGGAGGAAATTTCATTTTCCCAGGGCCATTCAGAGGGCAGGAGCTCCCCATTTCCAATGCCATTCACGAGGCTGTCACTTGTTTGGCATATTGTGATGTTGAAAAAGCCAAAGAGCTCCATGAGCCACAAAAGGAACAAAACCGACTGACAAGGCCAGGTTGGATGGGGCTGTGAGCAACCTGATCTAGTGGAAGGTGCCCCTGCCCATGGCATGGGAGTTGGAACTGGACGATCTTTAAGGTCCCTTCCGACCCAAACCATTCTCTGACTGTATGATTTTCAGTGCTTTTGTTTCTGTTCTTTGAATAATTTTTTTTTAACTGAACTACAAGGCAGAAGTTCCCCTTCAGCTTTAGTTGCTCATTTAGGCATAACTAAACACAGTCTTTATAAAATGAACGCCATTCTCCCTCACAGCCCTCCTGTCTCAGCGAATTTGGTGGTAACGTGGGTGGGGGTTCTGTGTACCATCTCAAAATTAGATCTATGAGCTTTGGAAGTGTGTTGGGAAACAACACAATTGCCTGAGTCTGGTCCCATATCTTTACCAGTGGCTGTTTAATGAAAAGGGTAGAAATTAATTTACTTAGGAAGCCACTGCTCCTCTCTCAGACTTGTCTGTTTGGAAGTCGTGGAGAGTGGAGTGGCAAAGCAAACAGACATGCCCAGACTGGCTTGTTTTCATAAGAAACCAAGATAGAAAATGTGCTTAAAGTGTCTTCAGGTACCGCACTGACCTTGAGCTCTTTTCCTTCATTAATTTTATGATTTTATCACCACATTTTCCAATTAAAAAAAAATCTCTTCCCCCTTCCTGCGAAAAAGTTCCTATTCCTCCCTCTCCCACCCCTCACGAATCTCCCCCTTTCTTTCAACTCTCATAATCCTTGGTGTGATAATGGGTAAGGAAATGTTTTCAGACAAAAGTCTGGTATTTTAATTTTGATAACCTTCCTGAGCAGCAAGGTTTGTGTGGGATGGAGATTAATGAAAGCCAGGCACAATGCACCCTTGTCACCAGGTAGAGTAAGAAGCAGATAACCCTGAGGGAAGCAAGTGGTTCAAAAGGGGAGAAAGTAACAACACATTTTAATTTTCCATGCATCCCTACCCACTCTTTAATGGAAGGAGAAGCCAAACTGCAAGCAAAGAGAATATGGAAAAGAAACAGCAGCCTTAGTCATTGAATGGGCTGAAGAGGAGAAAAGGCAGCCTGGGGAGGCCCTGACAGCAGCGGTAATTGGGCCTGACCCAGGGCATGTGGTAGCAAGAGGATGTTTTTGCTGCACATTTTTATCACCTATCCTAAGGAGCCAAGTAATGTTCACAGTCCCATAATCCCAAAATCCATGCGAAGCCCCCTCTTTGGGCTAGCTGAGGCAGAGGGAGAAGGAGAGATGAGAGTGGGGCAGAGCCTTAGGCAGTCCTTGCAGGGTTAGTAAGACACTGTGAGGCACCATGAGCTATGAATCAGGGCCCAGAAACTGCCCAGCCAGGGCTGCAGGTGCTCAGCCACAGCTGGGCAATTCGCCTGCCTGGCAGAAAGATCCCCTGCTCCCTATGGACAGCTTCACTTGCCATGTAGCATTCAGCTGGTAGGGATAGCCTTGAGCCCCAAAAGTTGCTGAGGAAACTACTCATTTTTCTCTCAGCTCTAGGGCTCATCAGGAAACACCAAATCTATGTCACAATCAGACCCTTTAGCAGGAAACCACTCCTTAAGACTTTCACAGCCTTTCCTGTGTCTTCAGGACAGCTGCAAACACAGCTGCTCTGGCCCTCCATTCCCTCCCTCATAGATTTTCTGCCCCTCACAAGTGGCCACTACCAAGAGATGGTGTAGCCATGGTCAGAGACATGAATTTAGCTCCTTCCTGGTGTTTTAACCACAAAGCCTGATCTCCCTCTTAATAGTTGCCCTTGCTCCTATACTGGGATCAGACTTGGATAGACCTATAATACATTTTATTACTTGGATTATTTTTTAACTCTCGAATACAGTTGTTGGCCTTTCTTAATATCCCATCACCTCACTCAAATTGTATTAGAATGAGGAGTCATGAACAAGTAGCTCGCTCCTTGGCTTTTCATCTCATAAAATAAGCTTCTAAAAATTGTTTCTGAAGTGTTGAGTGATAACAATGTTCTGTCAAATGTTTTGAGAACTAATATTTTCTGAAAGAGTATGTAGCTCAAGAGAGCTGCTAGAATGAAGGGTGGGGAGCTGGAAGCAGGGAGGAGAACAGATTAATGCTTGAAACAACTGCTGCACACACACTACATAACAAAAATGTTAAACTGCAACAAAAAAGGAAAATGATGGCTTCCAATGGGACAATTTGAAACTATTACCCACCATAATGCCGTCCTGTCACTCTTTGCATGAGAAAGCTACAAGAAGTGAAAGCAGAAATGAAAACAACACCGCCAGACTGCAGTCCCCCTTTCACTCTGCTGCAGCTGGGGGATCTGGGCTCCTGAGAGAAAGGACAGCATTTAGACAGTGACCTCGACAGACAGCACTGGATCTGAGTAAGAAATATTGAGTAGGTCAGATAATTTTGGGGCCAGTCCCTGCTTCCCTTAATTATGAGTTCCAAGTTATGAGCCTTTCAGTTTCCATAAAGTCCAGACACCAGATCAACTTGTCAGCCCCGTCACTTCCAAGTCTGTTGTTTTCTCTACATCCCAGACCTGTGAACCCAACTCCGTATGCATTTGGTGACTGTTAGACCCAGGAGTTGCTCACCTTCCCAGCCAGGTGGCAGGTCTGTCCTTGAGTCCCAGCTCCCTGCCTGCAGTCTCACTCTGGCTGCAGCTTGGGCAAGCCTCAACATCTCGGGTTGTGCTTTTTTACTTTTAACTGTAGGCACACATCGACCCCTCCTTTACCTGTCTACTTGCTGCTCTGTGGACCTTGTGGGTTTAGTTTGCTGAAACTGTGGCTGGGCTTAAGCAGTAAAAGCCTAACTGGAATGCTCAAGCAACTGCTTGTTTCCACCCACACACATAAATAATCATAACAGGCAAAAAATTATTCAACTCATTTCACATTCTAACAAACAAAAGCAACACCTATGCCACTGACCCATAATATATTTATGCTGTTTTGCCACAAGCTTTTTTCAGAAGAGAGCTTCAGTGGCAGAGCAGACACCTTGCTGGTAAGACTGCATCCCATTTTGGAAACGTTGCCAGGTTCTGGGTTCCCCTCAGACATCTCGAAACTCCCCCTTATATCTCAAATATGACATACCATCAGAGAATTTGTCTCACAGCAGCAGATGTTTCCCTGACTACATGTTTTTGATGGAAGCCTCTGCTCTGCTCATTTGTAACCTCTTGGTTGTAGCCTGGCTAGTGGTTTCATCTATTTTGTAGCAACATAGGGGTTGTAAAAGGTCTTGTGCAGAGATACTAAAAAAGTGTGTGCTGTGGCTACTGACTACCACAGTAAGCACTGCATAAGCCAATAAATCTCACCTTAACTGTAGTAAACGTTGTACCTGCTCTTTCTTTCAAAGGCAGTTCCCCAGCTTCACTTTTCTCAGGAGTAGAAATATTTTTCTGATTTACAGCCTAAGTTTATTCATAGGCAGGGTGTGCCTGTTGGTTTTTACCAGCTTCATCCATTCCCTTTCAGTTTTTCTGTCTCCCTCGTGCTCAGCTACTGGATGTATCAACAGAGGGCAATAGTACCTCGCTCTGGCTTTGTTTTGGTTTCCTTCCCTGCTCCTCTTTCCCCTCCCCTTTGAGTGTCTGCATCCAACATCTGTTTCTCCCACTTCAGAACTCCCACCTTCGGCCAGCAAAGGAGGGTACCTCCAGCAGTCACTGAGGGAACAAGAATATGTGTCTCTCCCCAAATCCTTGCCCGAAAGTGAATTAATAGCAAAAAACAGCCTAAGAAAGCCTGCACCGCTTGCCCTTCAGGTAATGGGATCATAAGTGCAACTAGGTGGTGGCAGCTCCAGAACGGACAGAAGAGAGCCCTGCTGTACCCTCTGCCCGGCACAGTGCCCAGCCAAAGGGCTTCTCTGTGCTGAATCTTGACATGGTCTCCGAAAGCGATTCCACAAATGACAGCCTGAGGGTTGTTAAAAACAAACACACCCATTTTTCCTATAGAAGTCCTTGATCTGAAACTCCCAGAAGGGGCTGACAACAACCCCTGGTCTGGCTCTGTCTCTCAGCGTTCCTGCTGCCAGGGCGTGCGCCCGCCCGGACTCCAGAGAGATGCTGAGGATGCTGCTGGTCCTCCCTCCCCACCCCCGGCACCGCCGGCGCCGGTCCCGCGGCAGCTCCCCGCGGTCGGCAGGTGTCAGTGTCAGACCCGCGACAGGAGGGTCGCATCCCAGGTGGGCGGCTCTGCCTTGGCCTCTTCTCGTGGGAGCGGTGGGGGTGTTGTCAGCGTGTCCTTTTTCCCCCTATCGTGTTAGAATTTTTTTTTTTTTTTTTTTTTTTTTTTTTTTTTTTTTTTAAACTCACGATCTTTGCTCTTTTTGCATTCCTCCGGGAGAAAGATGATGATATCAGATCTGAGGGGTGGATATCTGAGAGCTTCCATAACACAGCATTATATCTCCACCCTCTTGGCACATCAAGGTGCTCCCAGATTTGAAGAATTACAGTGGTGATTCCAAAACCTGCAATCAGGGATCAGTGGTCCAGGGACTGGTGTGAGCTGATGGCCAGCAGGCTTAGAATTAATCCATCCATGCAGGCATCCACTGGAAAATACACAGGGCTCCCCAAACAGGTAAGGACTGAAAAGAGCACTCTCTCTCCCTAAGGTTTAACCCATACTGAAGGTTGGTACTTCTATTTAATTTTTGGTCAAATACCTACACTTGCCTGGAAATGGTTTGTCATATAAATATGCTTCTCTTCCTTCTGGGTGGAATTCAGGAAGTATTTGCTTATAGGTACAACTACCCCCCTGCAATGGGAAGATCAATGGTGAGTATAACTATCACCGCGTGTACCAGCCAAAAGTCAGTACTTTTCCTATAGGAAAATATGTTATGAATTGCACAGTACAAATAAGTGCTTATTTAAGATAAACTGCAGCTTTAAGCCCTGGACTTACAAAATCTTGCTCTGCTCATGTTACACACTGCAAGTTGCCTGATTGAAGCTCAGCAGGGCTGTTTGTTCTGCAGGACACTGAGCAGGCAGGGAAGGCTTTGAGGGACTGGGGGCTCACACATTAAGCAATGGGCTATATCTGTGCTCCCTCAAGGGCAGACAAGGGAACAAGTAATAACTTTGCTTCTGCGATAAGGATTTGTTTGTCTAAGGATGTACCTCTGTGGTCTTCTGGCTGACAGATTTTCTCTGCTCAGATTCCAGGAGAGCTGAAGGGCAGCTACCTCTCAGCGTCTGGGTATATGCATTAGAATAGTATTTCCTGCATTGAACACAGGCTGCCATGCAGCCATTTTATGCCTTTAGTATGACATCTGGATACGTCCTCCTAAGAATAGGAGAAAGGCCATAGGAGGTCAGACCAGAGCTTCCTCTTGCCCAGTGTCCCAGGTCCGCTCTTGTCCAACAGACAATTCACAGGGAAAATGTGTAAGGCAAAGGGCCAATAAGAAATGACTCACATCTGACAATGAACATCTGAAAATGTTCAGGCACTTTCTGGCAAGGCAGTTACATCCAAACTGTCATACTTGGTAATAACGGAATGTGAATGAACAAGTCTAAATGTTTTTTGGACAAATATATACCATTGAGTTCAACATCCTGTGACAGTGAGTTGTACAGTTTTCTCAGAATCACAAATCATCCTTTCACTGCTCTTCTCTTTTTCCGGAAAGCTAATAATATCTTGCTGTTTCTTCCTTGAAGCCCGCTGAGCTCGCTTGCATGAGACCAGAGGTAAAATTTTGCCTGTTTTCCATTTTACAAACCAACTGCCTCTGTGGCTGCTACTTGTCTTGCCTTCCATCTGCCCTGTGACTTCTCTGCATCGATGTTCCACTCAACCCATACACCTCCATGCAGTTGCCTGGAGGAGATAAACATCTTTGCCTTGGTAGGTTCTGGCATATGACAACATCAGATGAAATTTGAGCCGTGCATAATAATACATTTCTCTGGGAATGGCAGGAATCATTCTTTTAATGCTGCCAGATTTCATGCATGTGATTGAATATTCCAATGTTCTTCCTTCCCTTTATTAAGTGACAAAGTTTGCCGGTCCTTAGGAGGAACCCACCCACCACATGTATGCCAGCACCCCAACTCTCCAGGCAGAGGTGGCTTGCAGTTTTCCTTTATGGCTATTGCTGTTCAGATGGAGTTTCCCTGCAAGTCTTGTTGTGCTGATCTAGACTGGAGTGAAAGAAATCAACTTATACACCAGTCTGAAAACAGCAAAGCATAGAAAAGGACAATGGGCTGTGCCCAGTTATTTAAGGAGCCTTGAAAGACAGGTCAATTGGCAACCTAACATTTCTAAGGCATTTTCTTGATGTTTTTCAGCAGATTTCACAGTTCTTTACCTTGATGCAGGTGAACTCTGACAATGTTAAGCGACTAAGGCTGCCTTTTTTTTTCAATAAAAAGGGTGTTTATTTGTCTTCTTGACAAATGTTCATCAGCAGACTCATCATTAGAAAAGAAAAAAGGTGGACCTGGAAGTCATGGGGTACTTGTGTTATATATAACTCTCTTATTACTGTTGGCCTTAAAATACTTTAGCATGACAAGATCAGAGCCAGTGTCATCCTTTTTTATTTAAATTCAATTTACACAAAATAATGTTCTTCTTGCTCCATTTCTTCTCATTCTCTCTCTTTTCCTCCTCTGTTCATTTTTCTTTATAATTTCAAAGTTAGTCCCTTCACCAATGTCACCCCCTTCCACAGTCCCACATTTCACCTTTGCAAAACACAGGAAAAAGCCAGTCATTTATTCTGCATGTCATGTGTAGCTCTTTGTTTCAATTAAAAATAGGACTTTGTAAATTGAGTTGCACTGTCATTAAGTAGATGTCATTCAAGGCTTTCGCAGAGAGAGACAAAAGTTGTTGATCTTTGCTGCTTCATTTTTTTTTTCTTCCTCTAGCACCATTGTCAACTCCCCTGCTGTTGTACTCTTCTAGAACAAGCGTGCACCATAGCATGCTTTTCTTTTTACCATATTTTACCTTTCATAGACCCCACTGGCCTTTTTCAGCTGGCTCACAGTGGCTTTGGAGGCAGGTTTGGAACTGTAATAGGTGGGACTGTGGCGTGTGATGTAGCTCCTGTAGGCCTAATGGTGGGACATGGAGCACTGCATTAAATCACACACTCTTCAGTCAGTAGCTGGGACCATCTGAAGCTGCCCTGCTCCAGGCCAGCTGAGAAGCTCCCTCCCTCAGCTTTTAATTATAATATAAAATTTTATAGGTATATAATGTAGACAAATGGTTTCATCAAACCCCTGCATTGTCTGACTCTTTGTGTCCTTCCTTCCCACTCAGTAGCTGCTCCTCTCTACTTAGGGAGCAATGCCTGCTCCCACAGGTCCAACAAGTGCCCTTAGGAATAGAATTTACAGTAAAATCTTCAGAAGACTCTGGCCACCCCAAAAACAAGTGCTTATTCTGTGACACCCTGAGCACATGCATCTAGAGACAGTGAGAGGGGTCTCTATACTCCTCTGGGTTGTCGCTCCTCTGGGTGAGCTTGACAAGAGCTCACCCTTTGCCAGCCTATGAACGCACTGCAATGTTGTGCTGGTTAGGTTCTCTGAAAATCTCATTGTACAAAAATTATAGATTTCACAATAAAACCCCATGGCTTTATGACAGAAACATCATTGGCTCCTATTAAAAAAATAAAATACACCCCAAGCATGTAACAGAAAGAAATTAATGTCTTGAAACTCAGGTGATGAAGCAGCCAAGCATTCCTGGTGTTGGGTATAAGAGAAGTCAGTGCTGAAGCTATAGAGGTAATATATTAATTCATACGTATATGGCTGATTATGTATTATTACTACAATTAAGGAATATTGCCAGTGGAATACAATCTTATGACAATGTAATGTTCTCTAAAGTACTCTCTTGGCAGATATAAAAAATAAATGGAAAATCTGGAGACAAAAAAAAGCCAAGAAATGTGCAGTGGATTATTTTGGCCCATCTTTTGTGCTAACAAAGCACGGTTGGCTCTGGAATGTTGGATCACTGGCTTGTACCAGAATGTCATCTGCCTCTGACAACCATTTAATACCCATCCATAGTCCCAGTCATGGTAACTTGCACTGTCACAGCCCAGAAGAGCAAAACCTGCTGAGGTTAACAGGATTTTTTTTTTTTTTTTTTTCCCCATGCAAGATCTTTGGGCTCACTAGAGTAGGAATTAAGAGAAAAGGAACACCTTCATGTGGGTTTTGCTGTAGCCATACTGAACAATCATGTTTAAAAATTAATCATGTGCATTCTCAAGTGTTAGGTTTAAATAACCAGTGCTCCAACAGACATTAATTATCAGGGTTATGTAGAACTGTCATCATGGCTCAGCACAATCCCTCAAGGGTCAAGACCACTTGGAAAGTATGAGAAGAGGCACTCCCGCGAGCCAGAGATGAGTCTGTAGCACTGAAGAAAACTAGGTACAGCTGGACAAGGTTGTCTTAAGGCAGCTAGGGTGATCCCAGTGGAGGCGAGTGGATGACAGCTCTGGAGATGCTTCAAGGAAAGGCAAAAGGAAATAAAGAATAACTGCCTTGAGGTTTTTTAGTCAACTACCTAACACCTCCTCACTTGAAGCCAGTAACTGCTGGAAAAACTGCACAGCACCGAGTGAGGTTGATTTACACATCACAGGTCTGGCTGTTAAAATCTTTGCGTCCTAGAAAATGCCTTCTCTTTACTAGCTCAATTTATGCAGACAGGTGAGTGTATCAGGGTAGAGAGCAGACGTAGGAGAGCAGCAATGAGCCCCTGCTGGCTTCTAACAGCAGCATTATGTTAATAGTTATTGAATGAGATGAAAATAAGCTGAGGGGAAGCATGAGAGGAAAATTCAGGGGCAAGTAGCAGAGCTCAGTGAGCTGCATCATTAAGATGATGCAAGAGATAGAGGACAAACATCTGCAGATCTCAAACACATTTGCAAGCTCAGAACCGGAGAGAAGTTTTCCAGTCTCTCTCCTGTGCTCAGACATACAGAGTTCCTTTAAAATAAAACCATTTGAAAACTTCCAAGAAGCCCAATACAAATGAAAACCTACCCCAAGGCCTTGTTTAGCTAGAATTATACCTCTTAGTAGCTTAACAATGATATAGCTCAGAGGATAATTACATTCTGTGCTCAAGGAAAAATCATATGCTATAAAGAAGCTTAAAAAAAAAAAAAAGGCAGCGAGATCAGGATCTCCAAGTGGCAGAAGAAATTGCATAGATCATATGTATTTTTCCACATCTACTTTCCTCCCTCCTCTTATTTGTTTTAACCCTAGTGTGTAATTGAGAAGTGTCTAATAGGCAGCACAGGAAGGCTGCATGAGAGCACTGCTGTGTCTGTCCAGCAGACAAAGGCAAGGCAATGCCTGAAGTCAAACAGCAGCGTGGCTGTGAGGACTCAGATTGCTCAGGGGCATGGGGTACATGTGAAGGGATGGACAAATGAGCCACCTGCATCAGGCATACATACTCCTCCACTGCTGGTGTGGGTGGCATTGCTTTGCTGACTATCATAAGCTGCAGGTTATGGAGCTTTTTGCACTATTGGTGCCCCCACCTTAGTCCTGGCCACACCATAGGCTTCAATAGGTCCACCAAGCACAGGGTAGGGAATCCTTCTTTTACTGGCTGGCCAAAGGTGGGTCAGCAGCCTCCCAGCCTATAGATCTTAAAACTATAAAGCTAATGTGTTGCATTTAAAATCTAAATATTATCCAAGTTTTTTTTATCAGAGAACAGTTGTGGGTTTTTTTTGTAGCAGGGCTTTTGTTTTAACCAGGTAGCTGAGCACTCCTGAAAGGGCTAAGCTAAGTCCTTAAGCACTAAGTGCTGCTAAGTTCTTCAACTGGGCTGACAAGCTTTTTAACATTATTTCAAACAATTTGTCCTATGGCATTTGATGGAAAGTTCCCTTTAGAAGCTCTCTGGCTTTTTTTTCTACCCCTAGACTCCAGTCTCAGAGAAAAGCCTGTCTTCCCTCCTGGTTCTGCAGGTGCGTCACTTGTTGCTTCATGAGTGTGTGCTTTGCAGCAGCTCCTCAGGATTTATGGTGTTATCTTTGTCCACCTTTCCCACAGCTCTCTCCTAAGTTAGATCAGCACATTCATACAGCAAAGGAGTAACCTGCTCTTGTTGAACAGCAACTTCACCCACTGATCAGGTAATTTGCAACACTCTTGTCCCTATTACACAGTAATATTTGCACATTAACTATACCCCAGCACCCCTTCTGTTTCAGCTAAAAAATCAGTTCAAGAAGATGTGGACATCTCTGAGCCCTGAGGAGTGGGAAGGGAGGCAAGCATATAGTGTGCACAAAAAACATGGCTGAAGGTGTTTTCCTGGCTGGAATTCCTTACCCTTAAACATAACCTCACCCAGTCAAAGAAGCTGCTTCACATACCTGGTGAATAGAAGTGGAAGATGAGAGGCAGTTTCTTCATCTTACACTCTTAATTAGCCCTTTCTACTCTTCTGCCCTGGATGTCAGACCTGAAAGTATGACAAAGAAAACCTCTGCTCTGGCTGTTAGACCATCCTATTGGCTTTCAGTAGAAAGTTGTGGCCGCCCCTTCCCCAAAAGGAATGTGACGAACCTTCCAAGAGAGTATTCCTTGTGCGAACAGAGCAAAGTAGGCACACAAGGATCCTGTGAGAGAAAACCCGAGATCCAGGTACAGCCAGTGGCCATCCTTTGGCTTCTAGCAGAGCTATGGTCTGAACATCCCCACAGGATGGTCTGTGGTCTCAGAAATTGTCTCCAGCAGAGGTGATTTGCGTACTCTGAGAGCTGTGTTTTGAACTGTGTTTGAGAAGAACTGTGTTTTGAACACCAAGATTTTGCCAATGTAGTCATGCCCAAGTTGAACTCAGGTTGTACAGTCCCTTGGTACAGGATCAAATTTGTCAAATCAGACACCAAACCTCATGCATTATTATGACTGAAGTCTATCTAGGCATCAGGGCATTTTTCTAATGTTAACAGCCAGCTTCCCTTTATCTTTTCTCTCTCGGCAATTAGCTTGGGACAATCAGTCTTCCTGATGGCCCTTTAAAAACTGAAAAGATAAATATATTCAAACTGTTTCAAAAATTGCATATCCTCAGGAACAAAAATGAGAGGTTTTGACACTGCTGTAGAGCTTGCAGTGAATTGGTATGATAGCAGGTTGTTTTAAAGGACTTGCAGCTGCCTATTAACAATGAGTAAGAAATCCCGAGGAGGTGGGACTGTAGATGGGCCAGAAAAAGAGGAGAAAGATGCTAAACAAAAGCACTTTCACTCCTCACCTGTGAGAAACAGGCTGACAGCAATAATTTCAAAATTTCTAGTGAACAGGTAGAGTGTTTTAAAAGTGTTTTCAAACTGTTTCTAAACAGTGACTCTTCCCATCTCCAGGATTATTGTGGTCTGCTTTTAATAGGTAGAGTGCAATGAAAGTGAAATAGTCCAGGAAAGCATATAAGTACACACCAAATTTTAAGTCAGGATGAGGCTACATTGGACTCTGCGGGGCACATTTTTACAACTCAGTGGTGTGGAGAATCAAGCTTTCTGCATAAAAGTCATCAGTGTACTATGGGAAAGATAATTCTGTTTTCTAAACCAGAACCATAAGCTCTGGCTGGGATGTCTGTGTGTGTGTAGACATACATGCACAGTGTTTTTTTATGCAGACTTATTCTATTTTATATCTTGATATTTCATAAGAAGGGCCCCCAGGTTTTTTCTAGTCAGCTGGCTGGTTGTAGAGGAATTAAATATTATGTGTCACTTGTGAAGGCTAAGTTTTTGTGGCCATACTTGAAAATCACTTTGTATGAACATATCAGCCTCAGACCTGAAGAAGGTCCTGTTGGTTTTTTCCAAGAAACTATAAAAAAAAAAAAATTTCATAAAAACCATTACTTCTTCCTACAAACCTTGCCTCACATAGTGTAATATGGGAGAACTTGAACTGTAAAGGAGGAAAGAAAATGAACATAAGTATCCATGTATTTTATATATTAGAAAGATATGGTATTTTCATGAATGAATGAATTTGATATAGTCCTACTGACCAAAATGAAGTGTCCTTATCCGGTGTATTTTGCCACTACTGCTACTACTACCATGACAATTCAAGCATAAGCTGTGTTACAGCTAACGTGCTTTGGGCTTTATGAAAAGTTTTGGGAAAGCCTCATCAGGAGACAACAGAGCACGGAGTGGGTGGGCTTACAAGGGGAAATGCCAAAGAGCTGCCTCATGAAACGGTGGCAGGCAACAAGTGGCATTACAAGTAAATGACTGCAAACAACCTGGCTAGGTGAAACCAGTTATTTCACAAAGCCAGTGCTGAGCAGATAGCCATGGAAACCTGACATTTCCCTGGATCACATAGTGTATGTCAATGGCAACAACAACAGGAGGCCATCATAGCCGAGCACCTGACACAAACTAAAAATATGGACTGGTTTTCAATTATTTTCAGGAAATTAACATTCAAAATGAGGTAGTTTGACTGCATGCCATTGAAAGCCCAAATGCAATTATGATCCAAATCAAAAAATCTGTATCAATGAAAACAACACGGAGGAGAAAGAAATCTCTCATGGTGGCATCTGTCTGAACCTCTTGGTGTTTTAATGACTGATCTGAATGGCTCTGGATAAAGGGATTAGTTGATTACTTCTTGTTATTAGTTGATGACGTGTTTTTTTTTTTTTTTGTATTACGGGTATTCTGAAAACAAAATGTAATCTAAACCCTTCAGTTTGCACTATAAATATAAACTAAAGTCTGCTACAGCCTGTGAGAGCATTTGCAGGGCTGTCAAATCATATGGATTAACTATGGGCAGTAGGGGAAAGAAAAAAAGGAAGAGCTACTTCTAGATGACAAAGAAGTTTATTCCAGTATTCCCTTTCTTCTCATTGTGCTGAGGAGAAGAAAATACAGTCAGGCCATGTTCCACACCAAACTCTTTGTGTGAATTTCCATCCTCATTTTAGTAATGAGATGTAGCGAGTCATTAAGTGATCCCAGTGGAGGCAAGAAACTGGAATGGTTTATTGGACTTACGAGTTCATATTTAAAGGGTTTAGGGTCTACATATTCAACAGGGGGTTGTAACTATTACAATTTATTACAAACAGGAGGTTTCAGGGGATGACATAAGGGGAAAAGCCAGGTTAACAAATTTGGGGTCTACACCATTACCTCATGGGGAAAAAACTCACTTTATCTTAGGGAATTCACAGGGGGGAACAGATATTCAGTTCTACAGGATGCAAGGATTCAGGGAACAGAAAAGGAGAGATAAAGTACAATAGGTCTCTGCACAGGTTTGGTGAGATCAAGGTGTGGACTCTCTGGGCTGGGGCAGGGCAATCAACACTGATGATACCTCATTTGTTTCTTAAACTGAGGTTTTTTTCCCCAACTCTTGTAGCCCATGGCTTTCTGCAAAGTCCACTCAAATCCCTCTCTGCAGACATCATATTTTGGGATCCAACAATGAGACTTTTCCTAAAAATCCTCACTAACATTCCCTTTTTGGGGTGGCTGGTGATAAGAAATCCGAAACTGGCTGGGGAGAATCAGTGCACCATGAAGCAGAGCTGAGATTGTTGCCTAAGAAATACATTTGCTTTCTCTTTTTTGACCAAATTATTTACAGCTGAAGAGCTCATTTTACTTGTATTTTTCTGTGAAGCAGATAATATTCAATCACCTGCTGAGTCATAGTCTGAAAAACAGTAGGTCTTCATTATCTAGGGTGGTGAACTCAATTCTCTCCTGTAAAGGAGTTAAAACACCCATTGACTACAGCGAGCTCAGTTCAGACAATGCTGGAAAATGGTCTTTGTTTTTCAAGAATTGAAAAGTGATTAAATGCTTGGCTATTATAATGCATTCACATGGGTTCATATCATGCTGCAGTTTCCCTTCGCAAGTGCTTGTTTTGTCAATTATCTCAACTGAAATAACACAGGAATGGCTCACACGTGGCATGAGAGGTTAACTTTTCATATTTATTTTCAAAATGCTTTAAACCAGCCTATTCATTTTGCTTTAGAAATTACAGGTAGAATGTGTTCTTTCTCAATAAACATTTCAACTTTTACACTCAGATTTTCAGTGAATATTATTTTAGTTGGAGAACAGCAATGTATGAATGCAGCTCTGTGCTACAGAAAGAATACAACATTTTACCTTCACGTCTCTCCTATCCCTTTCAATGAACCTTCATACCAGCAGTACTGATGAATAATAGATGAATTTAGGAAAAAAATAATATCTAAAAGTTATTATGGGTCCATTATTATGCAATGTGATGAATTAAATCTTTTATTTTGGAGTATTAGGCTAGCCCCGGGCAGGATAGAATGTTTAAGTTAATATTTTGCCCTACTCTATATTGGTCTACCTGAGACAATTTACCTGCCTTGCTAAGCATCAATTCTTGTTTGATGGTGACAGGTCAGATATCAGACCTAGGTTTTCCCATCAGTAGTTTGGATTATTCTTCAGGAAAACTATTTTATTATGAATGAGCAGAAGTTTCAGACACTAAGGTCTCCTGGAGACAAAAGTTGCTCTCCTTGTATTCTCTGAATCGGGATGCCCATGGTTCTTTCCTTTCCTTTCCTTTCCTTTCCAATGGCAACAGAAGCTGCACCCAGAGCTGTACCCATCCTATATCTGAGTTTGAGGGTTGAGAGAACCTCTGTTGCACACAGAAGTACTGCTTGAACCTCTACCAATTTTTAGTGTTTCTACATCATCTTCTAAGGATGGGTGCATGAAAAATGACCCCAGTGAACACAAATGTAGCAGTGGTTGAGCAGTGAAAAGGAAAAAAAAAGCAACTTACCCACATATAAATTATATACAGGTATATAATATACAGACTATATGTATTATATACCTGTATACAAAATATGTACCTTTATAGAATAATTATTATATATAATAATTTATATTTATTTCATATTAGATGATGTATATAATATAATATATAATATCCATGCACAGTGAGGTATATAACATATATTTTATATTACAGTCATGGAATGAATTGCTATTATCATTTGGATAACTCTGCTCTGAAGAAAATCTGTCTGACCTGTGAAAACTTTTGAGTAAGGACACTTTAATAGCTGATCTGATTGGAAGGGCACAGATAAAATGAGCAGCTGGTCCTGGTGATTTTATTTGCAATTTCATGGATAGCATTTTCCAGAAAATGTCAGAAGAAGATGCATAGTATTTCATCTCTGTGTTTTGCCTTAGGCCCCATCTATGGAAGGGATCACTAGTGTATATGCAATTATTTTTTTTAAGGTTCAACAATTTGAAATACCATGGAAAAAACTGTGTTAACACTGAGGCATGAGGATAGAAGAAAAACAACTGACAGAAAGACAGCTCTTTTCCTGGCAGTGCAGTGCCACAGTCAGTGGTTGCTAACAGTCTCCAGACTACATAGGGAAGATTCTGTCAACACAGTGTCAAAGCAGTGTCTTCTGGGACAAAACCACAATATTTATGGGGACAAAAAAATCACTTTTCTGTTAACATGGAAGAACCAAGGACAACTGAATCAGAGCTTTGTAGGTTAGTCTGTTTTGAAAGAGAAAACTTCAGTCTGGAACCACCCAATTGTGTATGAATAGTCTAGTAACCATGTGGTAGTGGGTCAAGGGTTGGACTTGATGATCTCAGAGGTCCTTTCCAACCCGTCTGATTCTGTGATTCTGTGAAATTACTGATTAAAAGAGGACAAAGTTATTTTTACCTTATGTTAACTTTGAACAGGCAGTCCGAGTGGCCCTTCAACAAGCGGTACACACATGTGTACACACTCTGTGCCTTCATTAAAGGCAAAAATCATTAGTCTTTCTTGCAATCACGTAGAATATTTCTCGGTGATTCAGACAAGTCTGTCCCGTTTTCAAGAATTACTTGGATGCTTGGGCACTTCCATGCTTCTGAACACCAGAGTCAGAGGCGACCTGGGGTAGCTGGTCAAGGCGGGACTTTCTCAGTGGCTGTCACTGATGGCTTTGGCTGAGTTAGTCTTGAAAGTAAATTGCTGCTACTTTAAACTATTTTTTTATTATAACATTGTGTTCCTACTGCTGTATGAATAATAAATACTGTTGTTTCAATAATTTTGTCTGGCCACTGCATACTGCTGGTTGCTGATTCTCAAGGGGAAATCACCAAACTTGCCAAGGAGTAAGAGCAGTTGGCATACATGAAAAGCTGTAATTGGATTCTCATTAAAGAGGAGAGGAATTATGCAATTAGGCATGGATAGCATAAATGTAAGGCTGTTCCTGAGAGTCTACATGCAGAGACCAGAAAAAAGGGTAACTAATCCTACAGCTGTGATATGGAGAGACATTAATTCCTGTAAGGGAGAAGACACACTTCTGATGACCTGACTCTCTCCATGTCATCCTGGAACAAAACTACCACCTTTTCTTCTGACTGTGTCTGGATTTTGTAAGCAAGTAGCCCTTTTAAAACAAGAACATTTGGTCCACAGCTGCACTGAGCTAACACCAACCTTCAACTCATGTCTGTGTTGCTAGAGAAGGTCACAGGCTTGCTGTGAAATCAGCAGCCCCAGGCACCTTCTCCCCACTGCTCCCCACAGAGAGCTCTGGAGAGGGCAGAAGGCAGACTGCAGCCCACTGGCACAGCTGCTGTAGGATGGAGGCAATCAAGGGATCATACAGAAAGTCATTCTGCCAGCACTCAGGCTTTTAAAATGTCTTTCTTCTTCAAATAAATAATAAAACAGTTAGAAAGCTCTGCCTGAAAACTAGGAGTGAGGGAAAAGTGAAAGAGAAGAATATCAGTGTGATAGGACTTGAAAGACTTTTTTTTTTGAGTTAAGAAATACTGTTTCCTTCTGAGGTCCCAGAAGGTGAAGATACAGGAGAAGCAGAGATATTTTTAATTCAGATTATGCAGGCACATGGGATAATAGTAATTAGCTCATCTACAGCAGAAATGTAAAGTCTCCTCGCTAGAACTCAGGCACACTGCCTCACAACTTGGAGGAGATTAAGTATTGTTTTAATTCAAAGCCCCACAGGGAAGACAGGTGCACAGAATGTAATTACTAGGACATTGAGGATAACTGTCTACCTTTGAAAAAGTGTATCGTGTTCTCCTTAATATCTTTGAGCAGACAGCATCTTGTATTTTTCATCTGCAAGTTGGATGTCAGATGAATTCATAACTTTCTCCAGTGTGCCGAATACATTTGGAAAGAGTCATTTTTGGAATGAAGACTGAAATTTCAGAGACAGCTCTTGCTGTCATTTACAGAAGTAATTGCTAAACTGTGGTGGGAATCATCCTTTAATATCTCAAGACAGGAGCCCTCAAAACTTGACATATAAATCTTGGTCCCAGTTTGTTTGAAGGGATCTATACTGGATTGTCTTATCCATGCCTCCTGCATCAGTACAAGACTGAATTTTGTTATACCTAAATCATTCCTAGTAAATTTTAGCACAAGGGTCCAGCCTGGTTTTCATGGCTGAAGAGTTTCATTTGTTCTGATTTATTACTTAAACGGATCTTTTCCTGTAGCAGAAAGTGTGATAAAAGCAGAGTGAAAAAAATGGGCAGGCAAGATCAGGTTATCAGTCACAATTATGGTTTGTTGGGATAGATCATACGGATGTCTTGCAATATGTGTGTCTGCAGTTCTTCAGGATGGTGATTATGAGGTGAAAATGTGCATGGTGCCCACCTTGGTGTGGCACAATTGCATGAAGTGAGAAACAGCCTAAAAGCAAACATTTTTTCTAAACTTTAAAGCCTAACAAGGACATATCCTTAGTAACTTTTCTCCATTTCTCAAACTTCCATTTCCCATTATTGAGAATGGTGCACACCATTGAAAAGCACTGTCTGCTCAAGAAAATGGAATTTAACCTACAAATTACTCAGGCAACCATGTACATAGAGGCACCCACACAAGTGCTTTGGACAGTGAAAAAAGTGGCGACTGTGATATCCATGAAAGAAATGGAGAAGTGGAGGGGGGCATGTATGACCTGGCAAGTCAAAGTGTTCCGAAATTCCTGAAACAGGATCCCACAAATCTACAAACTGATTAGTAATGGATCAGTTAAAAAGAACTGTGTTACATCAGTGAATAAGAAGAACAGGGCTCTCTGAAACCCAGAGAGAGTTTTACTATCTTGAGTTCAGCACTAACATTATTTGTGGAAATAGGAAATGCTTTAGACTGACAGATGCTTTACATCAAAGCAGATGGAAAATTGGAACTGGATTTTAAAGTTATCCGTTCATTGTTATGTTGCTTATATACACTTGCCTCTTTTAAGGAAGACCATTTTTCAGTAGGTGACAGTCCAAGGGTAAAGGTATACACATGCAGAATAGCTGGAAGGACTTCAAGTAGGTGAATAAACTCAGAAATGTGATCTTTCAGTAGAGGGAAAAGTTGTTAGTTCAGTATACTGTGAAACACCTCCAATTTGCACCACCTTATTTTTTTGAGTAAAAGCTTTCTTTTCTATTTTAGTGACTCAAAGAAAAATAAAAATGACACTGGTCAAATGGCCTGGAGGACAAATGCCCTGTTCTGCCATAAAGGTTACTGTAGTGAGTCTGTCTCCTACAGGCCACACAGCAAACCTGTGCAACATCTGCACATGGTGCTAAATAAAAAAAAGGCTTTTTTTAAAGTTAAACATTTTCTCATGAGAAAGCTCTATCTAAAATTTTAAAAGTGGGCAAAAGAACTTTCCTGCTGATCCTTGCAGAGGTCCCCATTCCATGTGGCATTTAAGCTCATCTTTAACTGTTTAGCAAGATAAGGACTGCAGCTTTTGTGTTCTTTGCAAATATTATATTATATGCATGAGCTTACTTTTTATGATTCTTTTTCCCTGTAAGATAAATTACAAACCTTCAGTTGGGACTTAGTATGGATTTCAGAGATAAACGTGTATACATTTTTATAGACGTGGTTTGTATATGTCTCTGCATAAATACACTTATTTAATTACAAACCCCTGTTATTTGTTGCCCATGAAAAAAAATCTAGTCAAACACAACATTTTTGTTTTGTCCAGAAATCTTTTGATCACATGTGATATTACGTGTGCTCTGACTGGTGAAACGCATGACGGAAGTAATCCTCTTTAGCAAGAGAGGCTCTAACTTTGTGATCTCTCTATTGCTCATTAAAAGACAGGACACGAAGTTATTTTCTTCTAAAGCCTCAGAACTCTTTTTCATGAGTGATCTTTTTTTGCAAGAGTTTTCTGTCTCTGACTGAATTACCCTTGGTTTGTGGAAAAAAAAAAAAAGAGAAAGAAGGCATAATGTGTATAAAATATTGTACTGGACTTAAAGAAAAGCCCCTCTCAAGTTATTTTTATCCCTTCATCTGGAGCCACGGCATGAACTAATTTTGCTCCCCTTCCTTGACCAAAGGTCATCACCTTTCAATCTCAAGAGAAAACCAGTAAATTGCGCTTACTTTAAATGCACCACTGACAAGATGCAGTGATGTGCAGTACCCTGGAGGTCACACTGTGTTCTGCAATAGGCTCCATTTAGCTATTCTGGGTCAGGCAGAGTGACCCAGAGGAGCAGCTGCATATCTGAAAGTCACGGTTCCTCCTCTGCTCCCCTTACTTCTGCAGCTATCCTTGCATCTGTGGGAAAGGAGGGCACTGTTTGCTCTCCTGTCTTATAGAAACCATTTTCCCCTCACTGGTGTGTGATTCAGGGCAAGGGGTTTTGAGCAAAGGGTGAAGTGACCCTGCTTGTTTATCCAGTGCTGATTGCCAGGTGCTAAGGGCCCTGCTCTCATCACGCTCACAGATGGGATCTGATCCAGGACCTCACTCAGTGTTCACAGAGGGAAGCAGCCTGTGGCTCTCCTCCTGATAACACCCCTGACACCAGCAGGCATGAAAAGAAAGGTGAGTGGTGGTGCTCGCTCCAGAAAGGGTCTCTAAAAAGCATTATAGGTCTACAGAGCACATCAGCAGGGCAGGAGCTTGAAGACGAGCTGTGGTTTCACAACTCTAGAAGTAGCTACTTGTAACCCTCCCAAACAGCAGTCAGTGCTATGGAGGATAACTCATCCCACCATTCTCTGAAAGGTACCTAAACCAGACTTTTTCAACAAGAATTCAACTTGCTTCCCTCCCCACTGGCTGCGGCAGAATCCAGAGTATGACTCGGCTTGGTAAGGGGAGGTCAATGTGCTCTGTCTACAGCCTGAGGTCCCTTCAAAGCACCTTCCTGGTAGATAATAATATTTTTCCCTGTCCATTAAGGTACATGAATGTTTTTAAGAGGGTGCCAAAGGACATAAGGTGACAATGGTAGGCACTGACTGAGAGCAGTAGGGGAGGTAGGAAATAAACTGTTAAGATTCCCATGCTGGAAATAGACCAGTGAGGCACTGAGGGTGGCAGAGCAACGTGGCTTCAGGGTAGGTGTTGTCTGTCACAACCAAGCATGGCTGAAAGAAGACGGGCAGCTTTTTAAGGCTCCTCCTCAATGACTGTCTTTGAAGAGTGGGAACCAAAGCAGGGACAACATCATCACAGGAGCAAGTCCTAGGACAATCTTAATAGCATGTTAAGTGGACACGAGGAAATCTGGGTTGCTGCTGTAGAAGTCAGAGGAGAAGGTGGCTGATTCTGATAAAGTGAAGGGCTGAAAATGTTTCACAAAAGCATTGTAAGAGTTAGAAAGAGGGGACAGGCTAGGTACAAAGGCAATCAGAGAGAAACAGAAAGATCCAGAGTCCAGGTGGATATACAGATCAAAGGAGAGACCTAGGTTAGAGATGAAACAGAGAGTAAAAACTTGAATCAATCTTCTTAACATCCGTTAAGAAGAAACACGAAACCTAAGATGTGACTTTTAATGAACACTTTCATTCAGAGACTGGGGAGAACTGGCAACAAAGAAGTGAAGGACATGCCCAAATCTGAAAGAGGTACTTTGCTGTAGTTGGATGGAGCTTTCACAAGCTAGAGGCCAGCCCTGGTGCTGTTATTCTAAGCAAAGTCTTTTGATCCAGCTGAAGGCAAATCTTTATCCAAGTTCAATGGGAACAGGTTGGGGCCATGTGTTGAGGGAAAAAAACTTAACGTGTGACCTGATAGTCACAATCACCTGTGGCAAGAGGAAAATATAGGACTAGTCTCATATGGTATCATTTCACACCCAGATGCTGCCAAGTACAAATGCACACACAAAATGCTGAGCTGTGGAGAGTCCAAGATGACAGACCTTTAATGACAAGCAAAGTAGCTTTGTGTGCCATATCTACGCCAAACAAAGAAAGAACTAGAGGGAATGTAAATCATTAAGGTTAAATAACACCTTCCCAAGATTAACCAGGTTTTTCCCATTCATTATATGCCAGGATTTTTGTAGGTCTGCCACTGCTTTCTCAGTGCACTAGGCCTACAATCATCAATCTGCAGCAATGTGTATACTTCCCCTGGAAAAATCAATCTTGCATAGGAAGGAAACAGTGCTGCAAAGTCATAGGAGAAATTCTTATCTAAAAAAATGTCCTATGCTCTGAATTTAGTCAGGATAGCAGCAAAGAAGAATGAATCAAACATACAGTGTATGAAGCACCAGTTCAATTGCCTAGTGTAAAACCATGAGTAATGTCCTATCTGTTATCAGTTGATTCACTCAGGGAATTTTCAATGTGTTTTAAAACCATGATGACTGCCTCAGCCAGTATCAGAGCAATGGCATTTCTCCTGATGACCTCAGATTTAGTTTGATAAGTTCTTCCATCACATGCAGTGACTGTGGAATGGTAGCCAAACCTGAACACAGGTTTATGAAAAAGCAAACATCAGTGTCAATATTCCCATCTTCCTTCTCATGATCACAGTATAATTCATAAAATAACGGCAATTCCTTTAATGGTAAAATACATTTTAACAGCAGCTTTTGTACATCATTGGAAGATGTCCAACTTCTACCATTTTGGAATCTATCACTTAGACATCTTATCCTGCATTTTGATGGGAGAGCAAGGTCCTCTGCAAAAGGAAGAAAAACAATCGATCCAGTAAGTCTTAACAGCAGCAAAGATAGCTTTGTGGTACATGATTTATGTGCCTGTGAGGCATGGGTAGTGGGACTAGGCTGGGAGGTTATATTGTTGTCTGCATGTGTTTGTCTCAACTAAAAGCAAACTCTACCTCACCAACCGCAGCTCTCTGTGTGGTGGCTTAAATTTTTCTGTGCTTTTGTGCACAGGAGACATCCAGGCTGAAGAGAACCAGCATTCTCTCACTGGTGTGTCAGAGGGCTCAGTTTCAATGGTGAGTGTCGGAGTGCTCCCCAGTTTTTTGGGGAGATGCTGCTCAGTGAGGAAATCCAGTAAATGCAGGTCTGCTGGAAAACACCACATAAGCCTGGAGCGGGTGGCCTGGGTTTTGCAGGCAGGGAGCAGAGGTAAGAGAAATGCCCCATGGTTGCAGGGCTGCATCAGCAGCCCTAAAAAGCCTTTGAGTTCACTCACTGCCTACAATTGCTACAGCACATTTTGCCTGGGCTGTGCACAGAGTCTAGAATTGACACAGGGCATGGATTTGCATGTGTAGAAGAGGCAGAAGTGCAATATATTGTGAGTGAGAACACAGAGGAGAAGAGCAAGAGAATTTGATGTTTATGCCTCCAGGCAGGGGCAATAGATAATTTTGATGAGTATTTGTAACCACCCAGCAAAATTAAACTGTGATCAGTAATTTGATGGTATGGTAAAATGTTTTGTAGGTAGAGGAGAGCTGGTGCCTGCAATCAATCACTCCTTAAACAGAGACAAGCCTGGAAACTGATCAGGACTTTTTTGCAGATAGGCAGAGATTTAACCAAAGACAAGGAAGAATCCTCGACTCATTCCGTGTGATTAAATGCAGGTTCATGTATTATCTGCTGTAAGGAATATCTGTGACTGTAAAAGATCACTGGTAGTGAGGAACACAAAATGTCAGCTGCTGCTTTTAGGGAATTGAGTAAGATCTATTGCCTGATGATAATTAACTATCCATCAATAAATGATAAGTGCCCCAGGAAATCAACATGAGGAAGAAGTTGTTCAAAGGAGAAAAGCAAGTCATTAGAAGGAGCAAACGTCCTGGAACATTTACAGGAAATAGCACATCAAAAAGCACAGATCTAATACACATGAAGGTGGTGGAGGGTTGGTAGGAAGATGTCAGAGTTGCAAGCATCTGGCTGGAGGCTGCAAAATGAAAAAGTGATGAAAAGAAAACTTCCAAAATAGGCCAGGCTCATTTCACTGCACTGATGGAACTTGACACAGAATCTGTCCCTGTTGCACCAGACTGACTGTCAGCAGAAATGTAAAGATTTTTAAAGATAACACTTGCCAGCAGAGAGAAAAAACCCCAACACTTCAGTTTTCCACACATAGGCCAATCCGCTCAAGTAGTCCTAACCTCGAACCCTGACAGACACTCGTGGGGCTTCTCCAGGCAGGCAGGAGCATTTACTAGCACCTCCCAGTCAAGCTGCTGGTCTTCCAACAGCACTAAGCCTCCATTTGTCAAGAGGAAACCCAGTGTTTAGTGGGTTTTTCTCTATTCTGGTAAGTGCCTGCAGCATAAGGCTTACTCCAAAACCCTTTTCCTCTTTGTGAGCCTGCTTACATAACTTGGAAATAGCCTTCAGCTTCTTCTTTTCTTCTGTATGGTTCCTTCCATGTCTTTGGTGAACATCTTTCAGGACTAAACAATTACAGTGAATTACATTAGACCACAAGGTAGTGAGAAAGGTGAATGAACTTCAGTGTTTCACCTAACACTGGGCCATGGGGAGGACAATACCCTTGCCAGCAATGACTACTCTGTCTTGATGCTGCCAAGTTTAGTTTATAGGAACTGAGTTTTAGGCCCTCAGTTTGCTGGCAGATACCGACTTCCAAAACAGAACAGCAAAGACATGAGAGAAAGAGAGAGTGTCAGGTCTGACTAACCCTTCTGCTTGAAAAAGGAGAGATTAGATGCAGGGTTTCTAAGTTTTGCAGTTATTTCCTGACCCTTTTGATACTGCAGTCATTAGAGGTAAGTGGAAGCCAGTAGGAAGTCATTATGAGCACAGGAATCACAAACCTGATGTTTGTTAAAAATATCTTTCCTACCCTGGTGAGGACAAAAGAATGGCTGAAAACAGAGACACGGCCTGTCTGGCATAGAAATCAACATGGAACTGCTGCTCAAGGTAGTAAAGCTCCTTCTCTTGGCTGTCCAACGAGCCAGCATTTTCAGGCTTTCCCTTGAGCTGTGATGATCATGTAAGGGACATGTGGGAACCTGAATTATTGATGGAAGCAAACAGCTTAAAGGGAAATTAGATAAATCTTTAGAGAGCCAGGCTTTAATAATCTCACTGCCTGCAGAATGGCTCATTTTTCAAGCATTTAGATTTTTTGGACAATCCCTGGTTTTTGCTGGTTTTGAGGCAAGTCTGGCCTATCTAGGAGAAGCAAAGGTGGAAAACAGCTCTCTACGGTAATGTTATAAAGACAGAGCAGGGCAATGTGTGGCAGAGACTGTAAACATGTAGAAAGAGGAAGGAAGAGGGAAAGAGGAATCTAAGTGATGGTGGTTTACTAACACAGCAACCCATCAACACAACCAGATTTCTGATAATAGGATTTGTGCTATTTCCAAGCCAGCCACATATACTTTGTTGGAAATCACTGCACTTGCTGGCATTGGTGTAATCTCGAGTATCAAAGGAAGGCTAGTGCCTTAAGGCAAGGGTTTTCCTGTGAGTGACAGCCTAGGGCTTTCCCAGGGGGTTGACTGAATTAAATCTTCCCACCCCTCTGCCTCACAAGTTGACTTGGTGTTTAAACAACAGGAGCTGCATTTGCAAAGCTCCTCTTATGGTGGCTTTACAGGTGCACCAGCAAGTTGGCTCCGCAGCTCTTCTGAGGGCCCCCAACCCAGGATCTACCACCAGTCCTACTGTGGAGTTTTACATCCTTCACGCCTTGCTCTTTGGCATGTAATTTTCTTGGAGTGGACCTGACAATGCTAATGATGTTGCCAAACCTCATTCCTCACTCCTCTCATTTCCTCTGCCTGTGCAAGGCAGCCTCATCCCCTGGTCCTGCCACGGCATCCTAGCTGCTAAAACTCCCCGGGAATTTCCAAGGCAAAACCCCACCCTGGCAGCTGTCAGCCAAAGTTTAAGGGCAGCAGGTCTCAGTATAGAAATGGCCATCATTTCCTGCTCACGTTGTGGTAACACAAGGTCTTCTGAGGGATTTATTTGTTACAGGTTTTAACCATGCTAGGTGAGGGCACTGTGCAGGTAATTTCTATTCCCTGTACAAAGAGCCAGCTCAGTTCATCTTACATGTTGATGAGAGATCAGGCTGAATTAAGTTTGTTTTAGCTGTTAAATCACATTTTTCAATTGTTTAAATAGTTCAGACAGAATTTGCACAGTAACATTTTAGCTTTTTATAGTTGTCAAGAAGTAATACAAATAATTACCACCTTCCCTGGTGGGTTTTATCTGATTAAAGTGACATGTCTGCTTATGCAAGATATTTGAATAGAGACATTCAATAAAGTCAGTAACATTTAATTTCCCCTCTCCTCCTCTTTTTTTTTTTTTTTTTTTTTAAGCTACATTTCATATTTATTTAAAAGCCTTGTTTTGAGATTTGGGATGTTTTTCTTAAAAGACTTTACATAATGAAACAATTTAGCAGAATATTTTTTCTGCTTGTAATGAAATATTTTCTCACAGTATAGCAAGGTGGTAATGCGTCTTGTTCATGCTAAGGAGTACAGCACCTGTCTGAACTAGCTGCTGTGGAAATACCACAGGAGGAAGGAGTGAGCCAAAGTGGAAACCTGAATTTTCCCAGATGGCAACTGGGAACTGCTTGAAGAAAGGAAGAATTAATTGGAAACTGCCTGTGGTGTCAAGGGCTTGGTGAACTTGTATAGAAGAAGTCTTTTGTAGCATGTTTTGTTGGTACAAAATTCCCTAGGATTATATATCCCTGAATACACCTTTCCATTATTCCATCCATTACCTGACTTCATATACAGAAACATTTCTTGTACAAGGTTCAATGCCTGGGTCAGCTTTTGATGGGTTCATTGGCACACAGATGGTAAAACTGAGATGTTTAAATTCCAGTTACAGTTCTGGCTCTTAACTCATTTAGACAATGAATTTTCAGGTTTTGCGGTGTAGGATTTGCGCTGCAATCCTGCAAGAAATAGTAATTCAATAATCTCTCTTAATTAGTCTCTCAGGAACGTATTCTTTAGAAGGTCACATCAGGTTGTTGCCATGGTGGTATTTTTTACTAAAAAATATCTCTCAGGTTATGAAGACCAGGAAGCGAAAAGGAGCTTTTTAGAGTCCCAAGCAATATACAACAGCTATGAGATCCATATTTTCTGTTAGTTCTGGCTGGTGTTTATATGCACAGTTTAGCAAGCACTGGTAATTACATCTTGTCTTAGGCAAAAAGGCAGATGGTAGGGTAGACTTGACGCTTGCCCCAGGGAGCCCTGAGTCTCAAATTCCCTTACAGAGGGAAGCTTTGGCAAGACAAGAAACACCAGAGAAAGTCTGTCTGCAGGGCTGAAGGAGCAAAGGCCACTCTTCTCTGTGCAATGTGGAGATGCCCCAGGGCTGGTGCTCATGGTGCTGGGGGTCCCTGGAGCTCCCTCTCCCATGGTGGGGGGCTGGGAATCACTGCCATTTCATGTGTCCCTGCCTCTTTAAGCTGACGTAAAATACGGTCTGGCTCTCATCTTTTCTGTACTGCTATTAAAATACCCACTATGTCCCCAGCTTCTTTCGTGCTTTAGTTCCTCTTTTTTATGGTTTAGGTTTAGACGTGAAGTCTTCCTTGGTTGTCTGAGACTGCTGAAGGTATTTTACTCTATTTTAAAGCTGTCAGTGGCCTGCATTTAGATTTCTGCGTAGATTACACGAGATGAGTGAGGTCGAATGGTTTATAGCTCTTTTCCTCCCCGGTGCCTCCCTGTGCTGTGAAGGCCTATCAGCCAACACATTGATATTTTGCCCATAAAAATGATGCTATGAAATGCAGCTTCTTATATTACTTATGTTACTTTGTCATTACTAATGTTCATTGATTTCTACTAAAAATCCTTCACAAATACTAAAATACTATACAGAAAGATACAAACATCCACAGCAAAAATGAAAAATGGTATTTATTTTTACTGACAGTGTAATTCCTTGAATCTGATCACTGAAGCCACCTTAAGCTGTTTCAGAATATAAAAAAAACCCCACCACTCAAAGGCAGTTTAGGTATAATTCATTCCTACTTTAAAACACTTTTCCCTGTCAATATAATACGAAGTGGTCTTGGTTTGAATGAGAACCTTCCTCTGCTCTTGCAGAGACTCAGGACACTCAGGACAGGGCAAACACAGATTTATTTACCATGGATTTTAACTCTCTACATCAAAATACTCCTCATTGGCCTACCCTAATAATTCTGCACAACTGAAGAGGTATTCCCTGAGGGCTTCAGTGCAGCACTATAATAAGAAACTGCAGAATCATTTATCATTCCTGATGGCAAAGATTAAAAAACTCGCCATTTATTGGAAATAGATAAGTATGACACCTTAACAATTCCGTCTTTTCGTTAGTGCAGACGTTTCCATTTCAAGCCCTGACAATATTAAGGAAGAGATTCATTGGAGTTCATCACACAGCCTGAATCCTTTGGAGCCAACGTATTTATAACGATGTAAAAGTGGCAGTGTCAACAATGATTTAAATAATTTAGTCACTATGATAAACACTGCATTGCCCTAAAATTTAAGAGATGCACTGAGAGCATAAGTCACCCAGAATAAAAAAAACAAAGTCAGTGGCAAACACTTGGGGTTTGCAAAACGCATCGTGACACAAAATACAAGATTGAATGAGAGGAGCTAACGATGAAGTCGTAATATCCACGAGATAAATGCTCATGATATCTCATGAGCCCATGAGATAAAGACAGATGTCCTGTGTAAATGCAGTACCTACCTTTATATCTGAAGAAGTCATCACTGCATTTATCAAGTAGAACAATATAAAGTACAGACAAGGTGTTTGATGCTTGCCTGACAGCAATGATCAATCTGTTAGATGGAGCCTGGGATAAATTAGAAAACAAGATATGGAGAAAAAAATAATCAGACTTCCATCCTAAACTTTGGTATTTTATATCAAGGTAGGAACACATGCAAGAATGAGGGAAGGCAGAAGATGCCACTCAAATTGGCTGAAAGAGAATATGAGAATTGATCAGAGAGTGATCAGGGAAATTAGCAATAAGGCAATGAAAAATGTTGAAAAGAAATGTTATGATCTCTCTCTGGAGACAGATTTAAATTCAGAAGTCATCTCTAGGGGCTTGAAGAGTCACTGGGAAAACAAATCAATTGGGTCTCCATCTTGGTGTGCAAGATACAAGCAGGTCCTTCTGTGGGACATCACATCACAGGAGCTGGGAGAGCAGGGTAAGAACAGAGAAGTGAAAAAGTATACTCAGCATTTTGAGAGACCTAATGGCCAAGCTATGCTATAACCAGTCTGTCCAATATTTCTTCCTATTTCCTTGGACTTAATTCCCAAATTTCCTTCCCTCCTTTCTAGCTAAGCTTGCCACTGTCAACATCAACCAAACAAATCATGGTACTTCTCAGGGTACACCTCACCTAACCAAAACAAACAGTACCAAAATTGTTCTGTATAAAAAGTCCTCACCAGTAAAATTCTGGTTTCTAAGCTGTAATTTTAAAGGAGTGTTACTTTTCATACATTTCTGTTCACTTTTTAAAAGGGGATTAAAAAAAAAATCAACACACTGAACAAGCCGTAGAAAAGTTGGTTACTATGAGGTTTGTCAGAAAATTTCTTGTCCTCTTACAAGATCCTTCCAAGTTCATCAAGGCCAAAGTGTCTTCAACATTTCCTTCTTTTCAGCAAATTAGGAATTAAACTGAACTCTCCTTGGAAAGTTAATTTTCAATCAATTTTGTGTGCAGCTGCCTAAAGTGTGATGGAAAATACCCTTCAGCAATTTTCATATTCCAACCAGTCAGTTGTGGTTCTGAAAAAAAACCCAAAAAGAATAAGTGAGAGGCCACAAGAGTGATACAAAAAGTATTTAAAAATGTACTTACAACATGGAGCTGGATGCTATAAGAATGAAAATTAGTAGCTATTTCCCCCCAACTTTTTAGATTCATAAGGAACACTTCAAACCAATTGAAAACTCTTGGCTGAACTTGGCATGAAGACAGTGTGGACAGAAGCAACATAAAAACAACAAATGGCTGTAGGAAAGTTATCCTCAAAGCATTTTCATTATGCTTAAGTAGACATATGAGCGCTTGCATAAGCCTGCAGTGCACTCACGTTGTCAAAGTGTGTTTCCACAGTGATCCCTGCAGGGATCACTGAGTCAGCAGCAGGGGCTGAGCAGGTATTTAGGTAATCATGAGTCAGGTCCAGTGGCTAAACATAATAACTTTCTTCATCTCCCCCAAAATAAATAAAAACACAATCCATTTCTAGGTTGTAGCTTATTGGCATGGTTGAATTGTTTGGAAAACATACTAGCAATGGCTCAGCTTGGGTGAACTCCCTTCAGAACACCACAGAAGAGCCTCTTTTGTTTTGTATGGCCAGAAACAGAAAATATGCCCTCAGCTTTCAGGGAGTAGTCTTGAAAACATTTACCCTCTGGTAAGTATATAAATATATATAAACTTATACAGAAAAAAACAATTCCTTTAAATGGGACAGTTTGCCACAGTGAATAATATAAATATAATATAGGGGGGTTTATAAACCAAAAACCATAGCTTTTGCCTGATTGTTTAATTATTAAGGAATTATTTTAGTTATTAAAGAATTACCCACTGCCTTGAGCAACATTTGGCAGAAGACGATGTAAGAAGCTTTGTGTTTGTTTTTAGAAATAAATATTTCAATATATCTCACTTGAAATGTTATGCTTTTCATCTTTAAAAATATTGGTTCAAATGTCTAATGGAAGGTTTGCAAGGCACAACATGAAAGTTCAGCAGTCAGCAAAAGGTCTGGTGGAGGCAGCAGCAGAGGACAAAACTGGGCTCTTGAGCTCTGTCTGCTGCCCTGTTTGTGCTCATCACTGGTACTCAGGATGAGCAACCAAGAAGCAGCAAGAAGAAAAAACTGTGAAGCAACATCACTTCCAGTGCTGGTGTCCCTCAGTCAGCAGGCTGTAAGACATCGCAGTGAGTGGCCAGTGTCCTGCTGTAAGCTGGAGATCCTCAGTCATTTATGGACCTCACCGAAGAGGTGCACTCCCTGGCACAGGCTGTGGCACCTCTGTCCTGCTCTTGTTTGCACCGTGGCTGAGAAACAACTTTTTTGGTGGTCCTTTTTCCACGCCTTTCTTTCCATTTCTGTTACAGCTGTGAGTAGAATCCTGCTGGTCCTGTGATCCTGTGGATAAATGGACTCTCCCAAATTCCTTCAAGCTCCTGCTTTCAAGTAGGAGACACATAGAAATCCCTTTCCTTTCTGAGATATTTTGTGCCGCAAAAAAAAAAAAACTGCAAAGAAGAGTAAAAATGTTAAATGAGACAACTAAAGGTTTTCTATTAGCCAGTGAGAAGCGACAGACTCCCATTTACATCCTGTGTAATGTGTTTATCTGAGGTTCTGTGTGTCTGGTGCAAAGCATCTGCAAATCCCTAGTAGGCTGCTTTGACTTCTTTTTGCTTTTGCATTATTTCTTTAAGACACCTCCTGCTTTTTATTTCTAGTAGTACATTTGTTGATTCTTTGGAGCATAAAGATTTCACCTCTTGCTTTGGCTGCTGGCACCAGTTTGAATTGGCAGCAGTGGAAAGTCAGAGCATGAGTCTCACTGCTTTGCAGTAGTGGCTACATGGGGCTACTCATTGTCTGGATTTACCAGCCAGAGCATGCATGGGATGCTGAGACATACCCATCTTCCTTGGCACCTCTTCCTGGTCAGTGCCAACTCTATTTATTTGGGTTGACTTTTGAATGCCAGATAATCAAAGCAGATGCAAGCATTTTGCACTATGGGACCACCGTTTCTCTTTCTGCCTCATGATTTCTGAAGGTATTTGGGGAACTACAGCTGACATCAGTCTCTGAAAGGAATTCTCAGGCCACCAAGTGTTGCAGTGGGAATTGGATGCTTCTGGGTCTCAAATGGACTTCTCTGAGCTCTGCACCTCTCTCCAAATACTTCCTCTGTTTAAAAGTCTGATTCACGCAGCTTTATTTTTCAGGGCAGATGGAGAAGGACAGAAAAGAGATTAGTTTTAGAGCTAGCTTATCCTGAGGTGATAGCTCCTCGAAATGTCAGCACTACTGATGTATTGATATAATTAAACATGTCTACTGAAATGTCACTGCTGCTGCCCAGTGATCTGATGGACGGCTCTGGTTGGGGCATGTTCCTAAACAGCACAGACAAATTGTTGGGATGCTGTGGTCTCCATTACATGTCCCCTTGGTTCACAAGTGATGAAATGCTACTGAAGGCAAGGAGGGTTAGTGAGTCTTACATAAATGATTAGTCTTGGTGTCTAATTGCCCTTGCCATCTCTAATATGGAGTAGTTTCTCATGACCTTTTCCCACAACTCCCAGTTTTTGATACATTCTACTGCATACACATTGCTTTTTTAGCCCTGATTGAGCAATGCACATGGACTCCCTTCAGCAAATGAATGACAAAGGCCACTGTCTCTTTGTTTTAATTTGGATTTTATTTACTTGTTGAAGGTACAGAAACCTGTTTACTGGCACTCAACAATCTCTTACTCCTCAAAGATGATGACGGGATTTCCTCCTCAGCCTGAGTTACACCTTCCATTGCTGTTCTGCCGTGGGAAGGCTAACACACACTGGCCCAAGGAGATTTCTAATAGGAAGAACTCCCTACCAAATATCAGAAAGTACACAAAACTCAATATTCAATTTAGGAAAAGTAGGCCATGAGTCTAACCTTCAGACATGCTGCACACCTATCTTAGAAGGAAGAAAAGAGGGAAAAAAAAAAAAAAAGGAAAAACAGAAGGACAAAAAAAGAACGCTTAGCTCTTACCCTGGCAAGAAATGTTCCAGGAAATGAAAATCTTATAACTGCTGCTACTTGTCAAAGACCTCATGAAAAAGAAATGGAAGACAGTCACTTGACAGAACTTGAGACAGAGTCAGACAGAACTTGAGATGAGTTGTGGGACCCACCACTCATTTTCTTTTTCCTTTGCTCTTTGAGGGAATTGCTTTCACCAAGCAGTGCAAAATATTAGGGCACATGCAGACAGCATTCTCCTGGAATTTGTGACAAAGTGCTGTGTAGTAGTGTTAGATTCCACTGTTATGTGCAAGATCTGTTTTTGGAGATAGTTTGTAATATTGAGGGCCTATATTGCAAAAATAGGATGAGCCATTTCAGCTGTCATCCTCATTAATTATTACACTTTCTAGTGTTACTGTTATTTGTTGAGGCTAACCCATTTTTTCCTAAGCTTTTAGTTTTCAAAAATGTAACCTCTTGCCCAGACCCACAAACCTCAGGATGAAACACGTGCAGATTTTTCTTCCCTCAAAAGAAATACAGTACTTAAGTTTTGATCTCCTTTAGTTTTGGGTGAAATATTCCAACTTTCATATAAGAAAGCCCAGAGGTGCAGACGGAGTTCCTCCCTACTTCCGCTGTATAGACGTGATAGCTCTTAGAGGCTTCCCAGCCAAGATGAATGACCTGTTGTGACAGACATCATCAAACATATGGCAGGAGACTGTATCTAACACAAAGAGATTATTTTCTAGATGGAGAAGCTGCATAAAGGGCAGCCAAAGGAAAGTATTTTTAGCTATATTTCACAAATAAGGAAACGAGACAAAAATGTTAAAGCCTAAAACTCCTCAGATACATTGAAACCACTGGGAGCTTCATGGATTATTGCTTGAATAAAGCAACATAACCTATGTCACACAGGAAGCCTTTGGCAAAGAATTGAACAGAGATATTGCAGAACCTGTGTCAGAGATCAAGAGCCTAGCTTTCTTTTTGAGGAAGAAAAAAGATAAGAGGGAGTGAAAAATTCCTGTCCATGGTATATTGTGCTGACACAAATAAGCAAACAATTAGAAGGATAAAAGAATACAGTTATTCTGGAAAGTTACTTGGCAGAAGAGTTTTTCCACCAATATTTGGTGAAGCATCTGTTCAACTAGGTAGAAAATTAATTTCTTGTTTTTCTGGGAGTTTCTTAACCTGTCCTGGACCTTACAAGAATTGGTGATGCAACTGTGGAGCAGGCAGGAAGAGCATGGGTAGGCTTCCTTCCCAGCTGTTCACTTTGGCTCACTCACTAACTTTGAGTGTGGCTTGAAATTAAAACAGGAACTACCAGAACCAAAAGCATACATTTCTAAAATTTGAACTTCATAGAATCACAGTAGGGTTGAAGCTGGGAGGGACCTCTAGAGCTCATCTGGTCCAATCACCCTGTTCAAGCAGGGTCACAGATCCAGTTGCCCACGACCACATCCAGACATCTTGAATATCTCCAAGGAGGGAAGCTCCACAGGCTCCCTGGGCAACCTGTGCCAGCGCTCTGTCATCCTCACCGGCAAAAAGTGTTTCCTAACATTCAGAGGGAACCACCTGTGTTTCATCACCTCTTGTTCTGTCACTGGGCACCAGCAAAAGTAGCCTGGCTCAGTCCTCTTTGCATCCTCCCTTCAGGCATTTATATCCTTGAGGACTCATAGGTTAGAAGCTTGAAAATATTCTGTATGTGCATCTCTACACACATATACAGCTGTTTGGAATAGCCTGGGGTTGTCTTTTGTTGTTGTCATTGTTTTGATTTTTTACATTATTTCAGAGGGGTATCATTTTTCTTAGTGAGAAGTATAGGCAGAGGTTTTCTGGGTCAGTCTCACAAAGTACTTCACTGCATTTTTAGGTAACAAAATACTTTAACCTTTAAATGTTACATTCTGTTAAAAATCTGGCTATAGTCCTGTTGTATGAAGCACTCATACAAATATTTTGCAGATTGAGAGCAGATTAGAATATGTAATATGAAATGAAGTGCAAGTTATAGCAGAACATTAAAGACAGACATGAACCTTCACAATACCAATTCTTCAAACCTGGAGGAACACAGACCATTAAAAATTATTTCATGTGATTATCCTGTGATCAGCCTCTCCTCTCTCAGTTTAATGTTCTCCTTTTAATTACCTTTAGTAAATTTACATTTGATGAGTATCAGCTGTTCTGTTATTACCTTTACCAGCATTTGATTATCTCTTACAATGCTGTTCCAGTCCAGATGTTTTTTCCAGTTCACAGTTAAAATGTCTTGGATGTCTGGAACCAAAAGAGAGTAAGAAATAGAAAACATATAAATAAAATACATAAACTCTGTAGCTTTGAACTAGAGCTTATCTCATAGAGATTTTTTTTGCTAAGTGGTGGAGGAATGATGAAACCTGAAATACTGAGGAAACCCAGCATGGAAGAAATGAAAAAAGAGACATTTCCTTGAACAAGGTATAATTATCACTAGATAAACTAAATATTGTTGCTATACAGTGTGTTTGAGTACAGTGACAAACCTGAAGAAAGAACATACTTGGCCACTGGCTGTATCAGTATGACTCTGGTGCTTTTTCAGACAATTACAACCACTGACCATGAAGCAGGGCCTAAATGAAGTCTGAATCCTCCTCTGAGTACAACATTTACCTCCTGTAAGAGGCAGTGAGTGGAACAGAACATTACTGCATCTGAGACTCTGTTTAGATCTTTAAAGGAAGAACACAGAAATAGCAAATTAAGCTAAGGGTTTGTTTACTACAAACAGGTTGCATACCTTAACTTTTCCCAGAGGATTGCATAACCACAGACCCCAAAATACAGAGATACACACAGAAACACACGCACACACTCGATCAGACTGTAGCCAAAAAAATTATAGTATAGTATAAAGAAAGAATCAGCTATAAAGCAAAGTAGGAATCTACCCTGTTTCATAATGACTGTGGTATTGGCACATGTTTTATAGGTAAGCATAAATGGCCTTTTCCTCTTTTTACTTCCATTGGCTTTTAATACTTTTTCTGCTGATGTTCTAGGAACATAACCTTGAGCCTCTGATCTGTAACAAAAACTACTCTTCCCTTAGTACAGAAGAAAGGGGCAGACACAAGGTAGAAAGACTGAAAGCCATCTGTTTGGGGAAGAGTGCAGAAGATGGAGCAGAGAATATGAGGACAATTATGGAAATAGGAACTACAGACATGCTAAGTGAATAGAAATGGTATTGATACGTCCAAGGAATCATGAGCAATAAAGATACATGATTTTTCATAATGGACCAAAGTGTTGATCACAGCCAGCGCTAACGCCACAGGCTGTGGAGGGAAAAAAAAAGTGAGCACTGCCAAGTTCCAGCTTTCCTATCCAGTCTTAACTTGTTCAGTGCTTGTAGACCTAAGCTGCAAAAGTGTTTACAAAGATAAAAACAATGCTTGTTGCTCAAAAAATTATTGCACTGTAAATTCATGAAAGGTTGTCTTATAGCTCACAAATAGAAGTTTCAGGAGCAAGACAATACCCACATCATCTCTAATCATCTACTGTGTAATACACTTATTTGCAACCTTTCTATTCACTTGGCTTTACATAGGATATTTAATTTATTTGGGTCATAGGTTCTCAGGATGTTACATAACACAGAGCTTCTTTAGACACCTTTCTGCCCACCTTTAATGCCCAATACCAAATGACTATCATCCCTGTGGTAATTTCAGCAAAGTTTATATAGAAAAAATAATGTGAGAATAATCCTTAACACTTAGCTTCCTGCAAACCACTCCAGCAGCTGAATAAAAGCAGTCAGCATCCCAGGACCAGAGAGTTTTTCACAGGTCACCTACAAAGGCTACAGATAGGCAAAGAAAAAAGGCTTGCGAGGTTGCAAAATGCTCAGCTGCAGGGAGAATGTAACATATGTGCTTCTGTCAGCCCCTGCAGCATATCGACATTTAGATAAAAGAGAATGTATTTAGGGGGAATTAATTATTTCTCACAAGGTGAAAGAGTTTCAAACACCTAGTAGGGAAGAGTGACTTGTACATGAGAGAAAGTGAGGAAGTTTGTGACAAGGAAATTCAAGATAAGAGGACAAGGAACTAGGGGACTCTAACTCACACTTCTTTTGCTTCTAAAGTTGCATTGCTTCTTCCAAAAGCCAAATTATGGTGGCAGGAGAGCTCACTGTTGTAGTTTAAGTTTGAAAGCACAAACACATTTGGACATCAAAGAAAATACCGATGTTTTGGTTAGCCTTTGACTTCCTCTGAAAAAGAACAGGAGCAATTAATCCACTCAGAAGACAACTCCTTCAGTTATTTTCTGTGACATCAGAGATCAGAAATCACTCCTGGATTCCTCTGCCTTCAGCACTTTTTTCCTGTGTTTCAGAGAAGCTCATTTCTTTATCCATGCCTTTATTTTATTTGTAACCAGAGGTTTCTTGTTGCCTAAAGTAGAGATCTTACCCATCAAGTCATCCCTTGGTTATCATTTGTGAACATGAGAAAGAATAATTGATGATATTGGTGTATAATTCTACATGTAAAAATTTCCTGAGAGTTAAAGTCTTTTCTCTCTGGTGTTTTAAAAATTAAAAAAAGAGAAATCATCCCATAAGCTCAGGCCATAATTGAAAACACACTACTTTCAATATAGATTTAAGCACACAGAGGAATAAATGTCTTTAACTCAGGTAAATCCAGCCCTGCAGTCCCCCTTTTTCATTGTTACTGTCCGTTAGCCACCAATTTGAACACAGCAGAGAAATTATTTGATTTCATAACCAAATAGCTGAGCAGAAACCATTTCCTCTGGCAAAGCTTTTACATTTATATTTAAATGAACTGCCTGTGGCTGGGAAGTTCTGCCTCATTTAAAGACAGGAGTTAAAAAGACCTACTGTGAGACACGGGGCAATGCAGAATTAGGAGATCTGGATGAATTTCAAGTGTCTCAGAGCTAAAAGAAAACATACCACTTGCTCATGTGTGCTGAGGCTGAGTTCAGAGAAAGGTTGGACGAGGGTAAGTCTGGTCTTGTGCACAGAGCCTGACCACAAGAGAGCTGCCTGCAGCTGGCCCAGGACTGAGGGAGCTCCAGGACAGGACTTGCTTTGGTGCAAACTGATGTGACTCTAAGCAATACCAGCTTACACTCCCTGCAGCTCACACTGCAAACATGGCCTTTGGGAAACTTTGAAGAATAATGGGAAATAGCTCAGAACTCATCCAGCAGGTAATGGAGCAATGAACTAGCTTTGGATTTGAAGTGATGGGTTGTAGACCTGTCTCTTTTATTTCCTCAGCGAAGCTATAGTTATCAAAGAGATATTAGCTTAAAAACTAATTTAGTAATATTATTGTATCATGCTTGGCCCTCCCACAGACATTTTCTTCTTTACAAACTGTTTTACAAACGGGGGCTAATTATTCTTTATACCACACTTCTCAGGGGAGAGAATAACAATCTTTCCTCTCTTTATAATAAAGGAAACTCAGGTATCAGAGTTATTTGCCGAATGTCTGTCAGGATATCAACTTGAGAGACAGAAGATGAACTAGCAGTGATTGGTGATCCTACCCAGCTGTGGATGGAAGTGATCTCCTGGCAGGCAGGACCTGCTGCCTGTATTCAGTCCTCCTCTTTTCCCACAGGGATGCTGGTGTTCTCACTACATGACAACTCACTGTCATTTCACAGGACATCAAATGACAATATATAACTAAAGAGTAAAGCAGTAGGAAAAGGTCAGGATAGGGCAGAACCCCTCTGGAGAAGTCTTTCAATAACCCATTCTCCCTCTGTGTGTGCTTCGTCTCCAGGTGTTAAAACAAGGAGGTTTCTGCTCATACCTTTTATTCACTCCTTGCCTCAGGTCTCTGGTTCCCCAGCTAATTTTCCCAGTCAAGTGCTAGGAAAAGTACCAAGTACTGAGAGCTCTTGCTGCAGACTAAATGCAGTTTTTCTGCATCGGCAAGTGGCTGCTCATGCTGAGCCCTCCAGGGGAATAGGTTGCATGGGCACAGAGAAGAGTAGAGAGGGAAAATGCCAAGGGAAATTTACTTGAGTGGAGAAAATATTGCCTTCCTGGCTGCTTCTAAAAGTCCTCCTGCTCTATTTTATTGATGAAGAGAAAAAGTTAACTGTATGAGCGTGGAAGTTTGCAGGGGACTGGAACAAAACGTGCGCCAAAAATGAGTGGCCACCAAGCTTTCTGCTACAAGTTGAAAGAAGAGTGAGACAAAGGGATAGATTCCTCTGAAATTGCCTCTTTTGCTGGCAATATGTCTGCATTAAAATGGACAGAAAGGTTATGGCACTGTGGTGCTGGCTGTCTTAGAGAAGTAAAGCCTACTGCCACCTAAGTGGGAGAGAAGGCAGGAGCAGCAATGGAGTTTGTTGAGGGGGTTTCATACCGGTCACTGTATTTGTCAGCCCTCCAGAAAATCTTCACACTGGTGCTTCATAGTCCTAAAAAGTCTGGAGATAGTGGTTTTGGAAAAAGGAAGCTGGAGTTACTATTTTCTTTATCGCTTTTCCCTCTTTCTGTTCAAAACCTTCTTTTACAATGGAAACATATGTATCTATATGTATGCATTAATTATATATATATGTTTTAAAATACATATTGTTTTCATTATATATACATATATACAGGTAAAAGGAAGACAAAGAAAAGTAGACAGACAATGTAAAAATAAATTTAACAGAAAATCCTCCCTATATTCACCGTGTTCTGGAAGATGCAATTCAGAATTTATAAATTGCTTATCGTTACCTCCTCCTCAGCTATTCTCCTCACCTCTTTCTTTCTGAATTTCTACTAATTTCTGCCCATCCCCAGTGACTACTGTTGGCATGGTTATTTTCATTAGCTACCTCCAGATAGCTCAGGGCAACATACATCTATTTTTACTCATCCTGATGTAATACAACTTCAAAAGAATACAATTACAACAGTTAGCAATGGCTGAGCTGCAGAAGATCAGAGACAAATTTTCATTTTCTTCCATTAAAATGTCATTAAAGCTTGTTATTTTCTATGTAACACTCACCCTAGGCAAGGTCTAAGCAGAGAGCCTGCACTCTTATTTAAGAGTTTTCCGCTTAGTCACGAAGAGTAGGTATTACAGGAGATATTTTTTCCTAATGCTGGCTGATAAATTTATTTTGGTGGAAGTTAACAACAGCAGAAATTGATAAAAAAAATTGATAAACAGCAAGGCCTTGACTTTTGGAAACGTATTTCAATCTTCAAACAAATCACTCACCAATTTATTTGGAGAAAATTCTTTTCATGTCCTAGTGCACCTGTCCCCTTAATAATAGTTTATAAGCCCATGAGAAGAGCCTTAAACAGGATTTTGCTAGAAAGCATGCATGTCATTACAACTACTCTTCTTCAGAACAGGATGACTCCATTTAAAAGTTGATCACTCTAGTGGTACTCCAGGAGAAGTGATTTGCAATGAAAGGCTTATGATGGCATCTAGGAACTGAAAGAGCAGAAGGAAGCACTTCTGAAGACAGTATATTTTGAAGGAAGCAGTATGTGTCCTCAGCTTCATTCCTTCCCTTGCCTATCTCTTGGACCCCAAAGGGAGATGAGTCCAAATGGTGTTGAGGGAGTCCAAAGTGCAGATGTGGAGGTGTGGAGGCCAGTGATGGTTAGAAGGGGAGTTGCTTGAAGGGCACAAGACACCTTGAGCATCTCTAACACTTCTGGTATACTGCAGTCCCACTGACTGTTGGCATTCTCCTATTTTATAATTAGCTGGTTTTTGCCTCCTAAACAATAGGCTAACCCATGTTCTCCATGGGTCTCTGCCTTTCAGGGTGCTCTGCCCATGGTAATACTTAAGGACTTTTTTAAAAAACAACTCTATGTTACCATGAGTCTTCAAAGGAATTAACTTCCTTAAACCCACGTGGACCAAAAAACGTGCCCCATATAGAAACAAGTGCCCCATACATACAGATATCAGTACATATCAAACACACTGACTAATGCCATCACCATTTATCAGCCACCAGAGATTCAACTGGTGGGAGAGATACTGGAAATGGGATGCCATTACTGCCTTATCTAAGGAGCTGCTAGTCAAGGCTGAGGATGCGCTGTCTTTTACAGTAGGCATCAGTGTCATTTCTGTGGAAAGTTGATTAAGTCCGGGATGTTAAAGCCAGCGATGTGTTTTTCAGATGGCATCTGGTGGCACAGTGTAATAGACTATATTATTTGCTACATCATTGCTCATGAAATATTGTTAGCAGGGTGCAGATCACTCATCCATTAATGCCCCGTGAAGTCACCTTGAATCCCATGTTTCCAGAACAGTGGAAAAGACTTCTATTTCACAGCTGAAAAATAAGCCATTTGGATGCTTTCAAAGTGCCTAGTACAAAATTTAGCTATTTCAACAACACTCTCTTACCTATCACAATTTTTCAGCTTTAAGATCTCATCTGGAAGAGATGCAAATATCACTCCAGTTGGTCTGAACAAGTGGTATACCAGAAGTTACTATGACCCTTTGTCTCTTTCGTGATAGTTCTCTACAAAGAGAACTTTCCCTACAAAATGAACCATACATAGATTGATACATATATATTAAATCAATCTAGTCTCCATTTAATCATGCTGGGATGTGGAAGAAAATGTTTAATTCTCATCATTTGTTGCAGTTCCAACACACCATTCACATGAATATTACTATCTATACCAAAGAAACAAATCCTTGAAATTACACAGTAGCTAAAGTAATCCAGAGAATTTTCCTACCCACCCAGTTTGGAAGCTGATGGCCAGGGAGATGGACAGCTTTGAACTCTGATGTCTGCTATTAGACGCCATGGACAAAATAATGATGATTTATTAGTCCAGATTTTTCTGGAACTGTAATACTCCTTCCTCCAGCCCTCCCTCTTCCCTACCAAGAGAATATTTACACAGTCTTATCTTGAATTTTGACTTGCTATTGCCAGTGGTGAGCAGAGTAAAATAAGGGTAGTTCACACTTCTCTGAGCTACTGTTTGCTTTGCTGGGGATGCAGCAAGATGGTGCTGCCCCAGTTCAGAGAGGTTTCCTTTGCAACTACAAGCTTCATCTTTAGAGTATGAAAAATTAATGTTGGCAGAAACTGATGGCCTTCTAAAGGTTGAGTGCACTAGAACTGATTTGACAATACTGTCTAAGTTCCAGGAGAGAGAGAAAGAGAAGTAACCATGCAACAATTTTACAGCTCCATACTGCTGAAATATTTCACTAAGAACCAGACACAAGGTCAAAAAGAGTTAAATATTGAACAGAGGAATGAGAAAGGAAAGGGTTTCTTTGAGCAGAACTACATAAAATCTTGGAAACCTTCCTTTCTTATTGAAAAAAGTTTACACCTTTTGAAGTTCAAACAATGTCAAGAATCAACTCTGAACTTTGATACCAGCTGTGACACACAATGAGTAAAAAAACATGTTCATTACTCAGATTTATCTATAATTTCTGCCTGGCTTTCATCATTTGATTCTTTTTTTGACATTTTTCTTGATGGCAATTACTGTGTGAAACCCTTGGGACAGCTAGCATAAGCCACACAACCAATACCTGGCTGTTCTGATGCCACTCATACAATTGATAGAGGCACTGAGGGCTAGGAGCAGCCTCATATACATTGCAAAGGATTCAGTAAGGAGTAAGAGATGAGACTGAGGGCTTCTGCAGTTAAAGAGCGGCCAGATGAAAGCACTAAGGGTTATCAACAGTCTAGAATACGTAGTTTAGCGGGGAAAAAGAAAAGATCCAAAGAAAGGAAGTGGCACAGTTGAGTTGATTACAACAATGGGAAGATGTAACAGCAAGTCTTCAAACATGTAAAAATCTACTGCCAGTGGGATTTAGTCAAGAAATAACGGGTTTAAACTACAGCAAGGGGGGTTAAAAAAAAATGAGAGCCTTTGAATGCTAAGGATAGAGAGACACTTGAATGACTTGCATGGGAAAAACGAGGACTCTGTCTAAAAACTGTTCATAAAAGACAAGTGTTACCAGCATCTGATAGAAATTTGATCCTGGTGAGGCTGTGCAAAGGGCCAGATGACTGCTTTTAGCTCTTGTTTATTGCCCTTTATTACATCCTTATTGCCCTTGCACATTATATTCCTCACTAGATTACCCACTACACATTCCTTGAAAGCTTGGCTAAGTTAGCTTGCTCTTTCTTTTCTCTAGATGCTCTAGCTAAAGTAACATATGGTGGAGCCTGCCACTACCTTTTGTTCATACATTTGTCTGCTGGGGAGAGCTGGTGTGGCCCCAGCCTCTTTTAGTGCTATTTGAGGAGAGACTCAGCTGGTGAAACCAGGGTGTTTAGTCCCATTTTACACCAGGGATCTTTTTCTAGAGCACGCTGCCTGGCCTCCAGCTGCCACTCCAGAAGGACACAGGTCATATCTGTGTGCCCTGCATCAGTATCCCAGGGCACCCTATGCCTCAGCACCTGAAATCCACACTTAGCTTTTTGGTAGCTACAAGTTACAGTTAAAAAACCTGTTTCTCTAGAGCAGCAGCTACTCTCCTGCACGTGTTCTGACATTATGACTGGTGAGACAGCCTTGGTTCAGCACAGCGCACAGTCATGCTAGGAGTGTGCAGAGCAGGCAGAAGGGATCACCTGGCCAGTCAAAAAAAGAGCAGGCTGCATGCTTGTCTGTATAGGTGTAAAAGACTAAAAAAAAAAAAAAAATGCAGTAGGAAACCAGATCGAAACATTTTTGCTATTCATACTCACTCCTCTGGGCAGCACATTCCCTTGTTTGCACATATTAGCTGCTGATCTGATAAGTAATCCAGCTGAAATCAGTAAGATTATTATAATTAATTCATTTTGAGTTCTAATTACCGTGACTGAGCTAGACACACTCACTTTAGTGAGTGCAGGACAGAGTTTCTCTATGCCTCTATCAGAAGGATTTTGCAGTGGTAGGGCTGGTGTTTGCAGGCTGGCTCATTTGGTATCAGTATGAAATGTGGTGCTTCCATCTTCTGTGTCTTCATGATGTTATTCTTGGTAACAACCTAAATTAGCTATTAATTTGCTTTATCTATTTTTGATTTGAGGCTCTATTTGTCTAAATATTCCAAATAGAATGAGTCACCAGTACCTGAGTTTAATACTTTCCATTGTACCAGCTGCAGATATATGTCATTATTTAGTTATACAAGAAAAATAAATATTCTACACTGTCTGTGCTCTGAAGCAAAGCCATTGAAGCGTTTTTGTCATTGCCTTCAACAGGAACATGATTAAAATTCTTATAAAGTGTTCATTAAAACCTCAAAATACCTGTGGAAGCCTGTGATAATTAGTTCAATTAAAACTGTATTCTGAAAACCAACTGCAGTAATGACAGCCTGGCATTCAGTGATTTTGTGTAGCAGTAACTCCAAACTTTGCTTAATTTGCATGCTGAAAGCAGAGACTATAGTCCCCCCTTCCTTGGGGATAATTGTCATGAATATAAGCTAATGAGCAATCACCAGCACTAGCAGGCTTCACGGCTCCACTAAAGAGACTGAGATAGATTTATGAGAGGGATTTGTCAGCACAGGCGGGTAGAGCTGGGGGAGCCACCTCCTTTTCTTGCCCATCAGTCTCCCAGACTCCAAAGGGAGTCACTGAACAGCACAGGAAGCATCTCCCACATGGCTGCGGTTTGGAGTCAGTGATATTGCCAAACCCCAGCACTGGATGCAGTGTGTTGATGCCCAGTTTAGCTCCTGCCTCTTAGAAGAATAGAATCAACTTGCTCAGCTCAAGAAGAGGGACTTGCTTAAGGCAGAAAGCCTTATTCCACCCGGTTTCCCCAGCATTTCTGGCTCAGTGAACACTGAAGTGGTGTTACTGAGGGAGGAGTCTCTGGAGTGTGTCTGATTACAGGAGACTTTTAGTGTGAGCTGGGGATGCAGCAGAGTTGAGATTTATCATCTTTGCCAGTGCTCTCAGAAGAAGTGGGCTGCACAGAGCCAGAGCACAGATTTTCAGCTGCCAAAGGCCAGGATTAACAGCAGCTAGACTTTGCCTTTACAGGATGGCTCTGTGCAATCCAATCCCTCAGCCCCAGAAAAAGGATTTTTCCAGTAATAAAGCAGCTGTCAATAGAAGCCATTTTCCTCTCATTTGTTCCAATGGAGGTGGTACATTTTTCTCCTTTTACTGTGCTTTTACTGTACTTTCTCCTGATCATCAATTTTAATGGATGGTTGACTAGCTTCAGAAAAATCCAGTCTGGCTTTGGTGAAGCTTTTGTGCTCTAAAAAGAATGTTCAAGTTCGATGTGGAATCTGTACAAGACCAAAACATCTTGTCTTTGAATCAGGGAAATTCAGTAGAGTCTGCCAAGTTTTGCTGTGCAAAATTGGATTATTCCATACCTAACATGCAGTCAAAATTCACAGTTGGGAACACACAGAAGTGTAGCCAAAGCATGCAATAAAAAGAGCTGTGTATCTCCTATATGTTAAAATAAAACAATATTTTTGGATCCTCTAGTGGAGCATTTAGTAATCATTGCACATAGCAGTCTGTTATACCCTTATGATTAATTTACAAGGCACATAATTTACTTTTTTTTCTTTTTTTTTAGCTTAGAAGTTAGTTACATGACTTATAAACATTCTGGTTTCTTGTTCATATTTCAGTCACTTTCCTTATGACTTCTCTAAACTGTATACCGTACTTCTCAAAGATCTCTAAAATAAAGAGTTTTCATTAGCTGATGTTCTCAGTTTGAGAGGGTGAATAATTCACTTCCTTCTCAGCTAAGCCGTCTCATTTTCAACTTGTTGCCAAAGCATAAGGGAAGTTCAAGTTTAGAGATGTGTAATCTCACAAAGAATCAGTCTTAAAAATTAATTGAAAACATACACCTTTGGTCACTTTCAACTCACAAAAATCAGAATAATTTAGCATGCCGGGACGGGAAAGATAAATCTTTTCCAAAAGTGATCAAAAAATATCTGAGAACAAACAGAGTCAGAGGAATGAGAGTAAAGGTTGTTGGAATGGCAGAGAAGTTGGGTGCAGCCAATTACAAGGATTTCTCTGGCAATGTGCTATCCCATAAATCAACGTATTGCTGAGGGGAAAGAGGAAAATAAGCCCAGGAAACATAAAGGTAGAATAAAGACAAGGAGGCTGAATGTGAAGAACAAGCATTAGATTGTAAGTACAGATAAACCGTAATAAATACAAAGGTGGGCAGCTTAAAGAGAAACTGTCTTATCATTATCTTTTGATTTTCTTTCTATAATGTCTCATTTGCTGAAAGTTCTTTGGCATCACTAGCAGTAATATCAGTCCATTAATAACTCCTACAGCACTGAAATATTTCTTTGCTGCAGTGTCAGTAAACGGTGGGGAAACAGTTCAGTACTCCATGTGTATAAGTGGTTCTCTAATATCAAACCCTTGGATTGAGGGAGTGAAATGAACTTCCTTATTATGTTTGACACTCATTGTTTTTCATTTAGTTTCTGTATTTCTTTTCCTTCTGATCTTTTAAAATTATGATATATTCTGGGTTCTGCAAAACCAAAGTACAGATCTCTTTCTTTTTAAAATTTTCTGCATTTTGTAACACCATCACCTCAGTGCTTTCGAACTTCAAAATAAAAATCAGAGCTGATACTTCCCACAGTGCCTTATCAGGAGACTTACCGACCTTGTTTCTGGTCTCTGGTAACCTGCCGCTGATTGTTAATCACAGCTAGTTTCTTTTGGTCTTCCTGAGGGACCTGGGGGTGTTATCTCCCTTCTGCTTCACTACCCACTTCCCCTTTGCTGTTTATGTTTTGAGTATCCACATTAAAATTCAAAGCATGCACAGGGCAAAGTCATGGAGCTTTAATCTTGGTCTGAAGTTAGTCCTGGATCCATCACAACTGACACTTGAGGTAATTTGACATTGAAAAAAGAGTTATCCTAGGCCCCAATTCTCATAGCACTGCTGAAGCTGAGCAGTAAATAATGAACTGTACCATCTAATTGAATTAGGCACTAGAGCTCAAGGAGCACTTCTTGAGAATAAGCATATGAAACTATCAGTGAACAGTGACGAACAACCCAGAATTGAGTTTCAAGTTGGACAACCTTGATGTTTTAGCTGGACTCCTTAGGAAACACTCAGTCTTCTTGTAGATCTTACTTGACCTAGACAGTGCTCAAACTTCTCTTAATTACTTCAGCTTACAGCTACTTAATACGTTTAATTACATAATCAACTAAACACGTCCTGTATCCTGCTCACTGTGACCTAAAAAAAAAAAATTAAATAAATCACGCATAATTCAATAACTGTTAAATAGTCTTTTATAATGTTACTACAACAGTTCCTTTGTAAGTTACTAATCACAATTATGCAAATGTTAATTAAGGTTATTACTGCTCAGTTTCTATTGACTGGGGAAAAACTAATTCATAGGCACAACCAGCTGTATCGTGTTGCCTTAACAATTTTAACTCTCTACACTTATGGAAATAAGAAATCAGGACCCTTATGGTACGCTGCAGTCATTGTACAGATGACATACATTTTCTAGAGAACAGTCCTTCCATACCATTTGCCTTCCTTATTTATTTCCTCTCATTTTATTTCCTAGTGAAGAGTTGGATCTTTTCAAATAACATTAAGGCAGGGAAGGCGTAGGGAGGGTGAAAAGAGTGGAATAGATGAGAGTTTCTATCTGAGCTGAGCAGTGCATGTTAGCCAGGGTATTCTCAACCCTGCTTTAACAACTTCTCTGCTTCAGGAGTCAGTAAGGTCGTAATAAGCTGAATACCACATTTCCCTTTCACATTTCTGAGGGTACCTCTCAAGTCATTCCAGTACACCAAATTGTTTCTCATTTTTCAGTAGGTTTGATGCCCTTTTATTTGCCTAAAGAAGTGTAAAGGGGCTGTGCACAGTAAGGAGTTATGCATCCCAGTAAGTTCACAAAGAATATGGAGTAATTCATCACACACTGTGAAATGCCCACAGGTCTGAAAAAAACAGCAAAAAATGCTGATGCTTTGCAAGCAGTGGCATAGAAATATTTGCAGGAGTAGAAAAGAAAAAACGTAGAGTAATACAAGTGGAAGGAAAAAGGTACAAAAATGTCATCTAATTCCTTGTCTCAGTGACACACACTGTCATCTCATTGGAGACCTGTAACTGCTCAAGTTGCCCTGCAAGTGGATAAAAAATGTCTAAAAATTTCAGCAGCAGGTTGAGGAGGGTAAAATTAAGTGTTAAGGTCCTGGAAAGTGCATGGCCATGCTCACTCACAAACACGAGCCATTTGTCAGTATTACTGGAAGGTAAGCAGAAGCATCAAGCAAAGCCCGCAATTAAGGCCAGAGTAAAATGCTGCAGCACGTGGCCCTCTCAAGAGAGAGTGATTTCAGAGTCAGCAAAGGCAGGCACACCTAGTGTCCTTTGCTGTGTGCTTCCTGGCATTGCTCTGCTCTTCTCCTTGCTGCTACAGAGGCTTTCTCCTCAGACCCCCTCCTGCGTGCATGGGGGCACGTGTCAGTCTGGGCACAGACACCGGCATCACAGCGTTTACACAGAGCAGATGCTGCACAGACTGAGCTAAGCACGGGTGGTTTGAACTCAGGCTTTCTAATTGAAGCCTTTTGATGTGCTGCTGGGACAGCCATGACAAAAAATAGGCAGCCACTGAGGGAAGTTCTGCAGAACAACAGCTTCTCATCAGGGACTATGCCAACTACCTCAAGGACTATGTGGAGCCAGGCTGAGCCACAGGGCAGGTCCAGACAGCAAAAAGGGAGTAGGAGGGTGGGGTGAGATTTCCTCCTCTTTAAACATATATCCACTAACTGAGTAAACACTGAACTTGGTAGTGTCTTTCATGACTCAAGTGAGATCCTGTTTTCCCTCCCATCAGAGCTCATTGAAGTCTCCATGTGTCAGAGCAATAGTCCCAACTATGTGGCGTTAGGAAATATGAGCCAAAGACAGGGCAAGTAACCCCCCAGTCATATGTTTTTGGACACATCTGAAAATAAATGATCCCTTCCCAGGATTACACTGAAACTGCTGAAATTGGGAACGAAGCCCTGTCTCTAAGCCATCCCATACTGACAGAGGCAAGCCTGCCCTCCCTTCCTTCCCTTCTCCCCTTTTCCCTCCCTCCCTCCCTTCCTTCCTTCCCTCCATTCCCTCCATCATCCCTCCCTTCTTTTCTCATCCCTTCCTCCCTTCCTTGCTTCATTCTCTCACTACACTTCCATTTCTGGTTTAGTTGTAAATGCCTGAGTGAAAGAGCAGCTGCTTAGCCAGGGTTTTTCCAGCAATGCCACAGTATTATTGTAGTAATAAGAAAAATAACCAACTAAGCCTTACTCTAACTACTGGAAAGTAACAAATTCAGAGACAGAAACAGATTCATGGTCTCTGTCTCCCAAGTATTGATTCATCCCTTAATCAATGGCTGTGGCCAGAGTTGCAGACTGTCCTAATTTAGTTTAGGTCTGTAGCCACTGTTGTCCTGTAGATCAGACTGTCCTGCAGAGACTGGGAGAAAACGTGGTCCTTGTCCCTGAGCTCTAGACACTCTCCCTTCTTGACTCAGCTTTGGGTGTTACGTACATGGGGTCACATTTTTAATAAATATCTTTAATTTAATTTCAACTCAGTCAAGTCCCTAAGTTTTGGGGAGTCTGCAGATTCTCTGTTAGCTATTAAATGTATTTCAGAAGTCTGTGGAAAGTAGAAAAATCTATTGATCCCTTAGAGCATTCAATTTGCCTCATCTGTCAAAGCAAAACGCACATATCAACACATCGCTTAACCTAATAAATATTTAGGAGAATTTCAACCAGGCAAGGTCCAGTTTCCACTGAGTAAAATGCTGTAATTTCTTTTGAAGAGCCCGGTGATACGAAATAATGAACCACTAAGCTTTGGACTAAATTGACTATCCATTTTTGTCTTGCTGGTTAATGTTGCATTCTGTGATTATCTAGTCTCATCCTCTCATTTCAGCCAAAACAGAGTATTTTTAGCACAAACCACAGTCTCTCTTCATCAAAGGCCAGAGAGTTTAACTGTGGCTGGTCAGTAGCAAGCACTAAATTTTGAGAAAGGGAAGACCAGCTCCAGGTGTGCTGCACCAGTGTTCTGCTCCAACAGGTTAGCTGGAGTACCAATCTTACACTCAATCCATTCATAGAGGACACACGTTTCTTAATGCTGTCTGCTGACCCTTTTAGACACTTTGCTCCCCTTTAGCTCCTCAGTTTACACAAACTATCAAGTAAAAAAATGTGTTAGTCAGAGCCAATGAAGCCATTGCAGGAAGTAGAAAGCAATACCCTTCACCTCCCCGAAGTGAGTAAAACATCACACAATTATGTTAGAGTGACAGCTCTGGCACATGGTTGAAAGGGAGTACAACACTCTTCTGCAAATCTACACAGTAATCTAACTCAGCTCTGAATTGCAAGGACCATGGCAGAAGTACAAGGACAGCTTCTTGGTCTTGCTCAACATTCAGAAGATCAAAAAGCTCATATTTTACCACTTATGATTGTAGTTGCTTCAGCCTAACTATGTAAGACAACTGTGTTGGAAAAAAAAAGAACAAGTTTCATCCTCAACTTTTTAAGACTGACACGTATGTATCCCTTTTTGCTCGTGCAAGCAAGAAAATCTGGTACCATACCAAGTCAATGACTTTCAGGGACTTATATAAGTTAACAGCCTGGGTAGAAAACCTGCTGTATTTTAGATTAATGGCAACCCAGAAAGTTCCAAACCCTGGCCTGAACAATGACTGTTAAATTCACAGAGCACATTTAACATAAATAATAAATTAATGAATAATGTAATAATTCTGGTTTATATTTTGAGGATAAACTTTCATAACCTGTCATTTATTAATAATTAATAGCAAACAGTTCATTGTGACGGCACTCAGAGAGTTGTAACCTGATCAGTTCTCTTAAAAGCTTAGTACTTTAATGTATAGACATGCAATAACTTAGTCTTTGCCTGAAATGAGCAGGCCAAAAGACAAGATGTATAAAGAAGAACATGGAAAAAATAAAATAGTAAATAAAAATAATACTAATCCAGATATACAGATCCTTCCACAACAGTAAGAGTAAACAATAACAACAAAAAAATCTTCAAGTAACAATTCTCAGATGAAACTGCCTTTACAGAAGCTAAGTCTCAATATTCCTTCCAACAGACACTGTAAGGCTGCCCACTGCTGCATTAGGAATCAAACCTGCAAGGACAGGTCTTAAAAGTGACACCTATTTTAATCCACATAGTAAAAAACCAGCAGACTTGGCAGTCATCACCATGTTCACAACACGCTGTCTAGAACTTCATGATCTCATACTCAGCGTATGAGACCCAGCTCCTGCTTCAGGAGCTGAGACCCCTGTTTTCAGCTGGAAGCTGGCAGTGCAGTTGTGATGACACATAGCTGAACTGCGTTTTCCAAATTGGCAAGTTAAAAAGAAAAAGAACACTGTTAGTGAGCAAATTCAATACAGCAGGAAAGGAAAAACTAGATCTTTAAAACCAGTTCCCCACTGCTCATATTACAAAACCAATGAAAATCATTTTCCAAATGTAACTGCAGACCTGGATCTTTTGTCTTTGATCAAGACACAGCATGCCCTGGCCTGACCTTGGGCCAGGTCCTATGCTGGGTGAAGTTTAAAGCAGAGCTGCAGCAGACTGACAGGCGAGCTGTGTCAGGTCTCTCCTCTCCTTCCACCACCTCTCCTCTCTGCATCTCTCGCAGGCAGCAGGCTTATGGTCTCCCTAGCAGTGCCCCCAGATCATGCCAGGTGAATGGAGGACTGCCCTCTGTCATGTCATCACTTTTATCTACAGAAAAAAAATAAAAACCTCTTACAGACATTCTCCCCTGCAAAGAGAGACCCAGCAGGGAGAAAGAGAAGTTTTTCACTTCCAGTGCAAAGGGAGTAAAAGTCCAAGATGAACTTTGCCATGTAGGCTGAATGCTAGATTAGGCAAATGCGCAGCTGGAGAGCAATTGTGAGTGAGCTGGCTCCTTGAGACAACTCTGGCAGGGTCATAGGAGTTAGGGAGACTGATCAGATAGGTGAGGTTTGGTTCAGGTTTTGCAGGAGGTCAGTGGCTGTGCCAGAAACAGGACTTAAGGCTGCCTTTTCTTCTGTCTGAGGCTAGTGCTCTTTCAATTAAGTCTGCCCATTCTACAAATAAATCCTGACTTTCCCTCTGCCTTGTACGTACTCCTGCTGGCTCCTATTAAAAGTCTAACCAGATGATCCAGAGGATCATGAAGAAGAGAATATAAATTAATGGTCCTCAAAGAACAAGAAGTGTGTGCACAGAGCATTCATATAAGGGAGAGGAGCAAAGCAGCACAGAATTGGTAAAACAGAAATTTCTATCTTGAATATTTGTGATCAAAGTCTCAAAGAGCATGATGTTAGGTTCTATTATTGTCTCTTTCTCTTTTTATTTTGTCCCCCCTTTTCACCTCTAATCTTCATCCTTTGACTTTTGCCCAATAAAAATCTCCTGTGTCACTTCTTTGATTGAAGTTTTGAAAGAAATGAAAAAAACTCTTACACAATTTTCTGTGAGCAGGTTTAGTGTCTTTCCTATTAACTGATTCATGAGCAAACCTCCACAATTTCATACCCACCCTTGTACTTTACCTTACCTCTGAAATCTTTCCCTTGCCCACCTTTCAGGGCATGCATGGCTTTCCATCCAGTGTGTGTAGTGTGAGTAGTGCAGTGATGCCCCACTTCATGGTAGTGTTTCTGGAGCAGAGATGCAATGCCTACAATAACAGCAGCACTTTTGCAGAACACAGCTCTTCTTTACCTAAAACTCTCAGGGGGTGCTGTCAGCTGCCAAGGATCTTCCTGAAAGAAAGAGGAGCTGAGAGAAACCTGATTGACTTTTAATTGGATAGCATATGGTGCTGAGAAGAACAAAGAGACCATATTGACATTTACCAAATTAAATGGTTAAGTAGGCTGGAACAGGCCTGATGCTGATGGCAGACCTACAGCAACAGCCCATTGGGCACTGCTGTTTGCAAAACATGTGCTGAAGTTTGGACACTCCTTGCATCAGTGGTGCGAGGGAAAATGAAAGGATAGCAGATGGCAGATTGGCAGTTTGAAGGGAGATACAGCCTGGCTTGTCTTACTATTTTGCCACACCTAGATCAATATTTTATTCCCTTGTTCCCAGGCTGAAAGAGCTCTGACTTGTTCAGTGTGTCATAAAAAAAGTTGCTGTACAGATTTCAGCTGTTGTCCTGCGAAGTGGCAGCAACGGGGCCCTGGTCAGCAGCAGGCACTGCCTTTGTTAGACTTCATTACTCTGGAAAGGAGTTGTCAACAGCTGTACCCAACTGCAAATCCTCTGTATCAGCACTTTTGAAAACCTCTGCAATTTCAACAGAAACATCAGCAGCAGGAAAGAAAAATGGTTTCTTTTTTTCATCATTTTGGAAGATGGGAGAGCATGTCAGCAATTGAGACGGCTTTACTGCTTGATAGAACAGGCCAGCAATAGCTTGTTGGCAGAAGTTTCCTCGAGCTTTTCTATCCCACTCTCCCTTTCCTCATGCTGAGTCTTTTAACACCAATATTTGACTTGATTTTAAGGAAGCAAAGTCTTCAATCCCACCATGCTCTGTTTCAACTCTCATGCTGCAAAGGAGCTCAGAGTGCCCCTTTTCAGGCCCCCTATGCACTGACCTTGCCTCAGTGTCACACACATGGCTTATATTTTGCCTTTATCTTCCTCTAACAGCTTCGCTGTGCTCATCTTTCAAAGACCACAGACCACTTGGAGGGCCAGTGACCTATGTCAGTACTGGGACACCATTTCTTGAAATCATCCCTTGGGTTCATTAAGGCTTTGCACTTTGAAGTGTACCTGAAGGCTCTATGCCAAAATTCAGACGTCTGTCTTTCGTTTCTCTGCCTGGGCCCAAGGCACTCAAAGTCATGAGTAAAATTACCCTGAAAATCTGAAGCCAGTCAGCAGAAGGTAGATTACATCACAAAACAAGTCTAAAATATGAAAATACCAATTTTCTCTCTGTAGGAAATTTTCAGAATCAGGACATGCAAGATGTTTTCAGGCATAACAACAGTTATTAGAATAACAGCTTGCATGCTGTACAGATAAAACATATTACTATAATAAAAGTCAAGAAAAACATATCCATGTGAATTATGGTTTTGCTGGGTTTGCTGCTAACCTGAAGAATCTCACATTAATTTTTATTTGAGTTGTCCTAAACCAGAAATTATGACTACTTTCTTCAACAACCACAATCAACAATGTGGAAATATAATCTTGTGTTGAATAAAACATTTCTTTTGACTTACAGCATTGTTTCTTTTGAGGCTGTACTCTGTTTTACTTTGTTCAAATTTTACCTTTTTTGTTTTGAACAAATAGATCCATTATAAAGCAAGAGCACTTTTCCTTTAAAGAAAACTTTAAACTGTCTTATTCTCCTCTTATGTCTCCATCCAAAGCTGTTCTCTAACAGATTCAGATGAGTTTTGGCCTCTACAAAACTGAATTTTCTAATAAATGTTGGATCAAACCCCACTCAACTTTCTCCCAAATGTGATCAGAATCTAGTTAATGCTTGCTCTTGGTAAAACAACAGTGAGACAGCAAAGACCTAGGGGTGACAGCAAAGAAAGATTTTGGGATTTTGTATGATGTATCTTTAAATCAAGGAGTCATTGCATGTTTGTGTTTTTTTTCCATTCACTCATTCACTTTCTGTGATTGAGATTAATATTTCCTTTGTTCATTTTGAGGGGGTGGGAGGGGGACTTCTGACTCAGGATTCAAGCCTTTGGAGCATTAGCTGTAAAGTAAAACAGATGCTTTCCTGAAGATAACCCAATCAAACCAACATGGAGCCAAAGGAGCCCCTTACATGATGAAAGCTGTGTTTAAAGTACTGTAAAGCTGTTTTATTGTTCAGTCCATCAATTTCCTTTTCCTGCTCAGGTCTGATACAGGACAAGCTGAGGCCACTGACCCTTCTGCAGAGCCCAACTGGGAAAGTTCCCATCAAGACCAGCAGTGCAGCCAATATTGCCAAAGGAGACAGATCAGTGGAGGGTTTATGTGCTGTGGGACAAGGCTGTAATGGTTTTAGCTGTGTTTCATATTGCTCTGTGTTGCAAACTATGGTCAGATTCTCATGTGCAGAGCTCAGCATCAACACAAACACTCAAACAAACACCCTGAGAGGGCCCCAGGGTCACACACAGGTACCAGCAGCTTCAGCAGGGTCTGCTTCACAGTTCTCCGAGCACTTGGAAAAGCCACATTCTGCCTGACTACAAAGCCTTTCTTTTGCCATATCGTGCTTCAAAGAAATCAGGCTGTGTGCTGTGGTCACTCTGCAGACTGGCAGCCTCTTGGCAGCTTTGGGCCTCTCCTCAGGCTGCAGAATCACAGGGGTGGCTGCCCTTGGAGGCACGGGGTCACAAAGGCCAGCAGGGAGAATGTTTCAGACAGAAGTGCCATTAATACTTGCTCTTTAATTTCCATGCTTGTTCTTAATAAAGAGCACCAGATCTTGAAGTTGTGAGATTGTAGGATAATTTCTAATGCATTTTTTATTCTTAAAGTAAATTTCTGACTTCATCTTCAGAGAAACTCTACAAGGTCTCCGTCCCGAAAGCTCTGGAACAAGATAACAAAAAGAACTAATTCTATATTTTTAAAAACTTCAACTCACAACTTTTAAGGCAATTTCATAACCACGGGGACCAACACAGTATTGAAATGATCAGAATGAAAATAGTTTCCTCTGTTTAGCTTTCCTATCTATTTTTATCTCTTCCTGATTTGACTTAATTATTTTTGTTATCCCCCTTCCTCTAACTAGCTAAGCATTGAATTCTTTTCCCCTGGGTTTAGCTTAGCATTTATAGGCTGGCCAGCTCAGTACTAGACTGTGTAGGCTGTTTATTCTTGACTTTTTAAGGACGTTTTCCAATACCTTTTTGAGTAAGCAAATAATAAAATAAAACCCCTCAAACAACAAACTCTGCTGCTGCTGAATGAAGCAGCTTATTTGCGCCTATTTGGTAAAATCTTGCTTCTCAGAGTAAATAAATTCTTTAGAGTTTGAGAGTTATAAGTAGCGATCCTTACTGCTGCTAGAATTCATTGCCATTTTAATTCATTGCTATGGTCGCACAGGAACATTCTAGAATCTGTTTTTTAAAATAGCAACTTTTAAAAATGTACATCTTAATTTAAATTTTAAAAATATTTATTTTTTAGTTGAAAAAAAGTCTGGAGAAGGACTAACTCTTTCCCTTTTTTTTTTTTCTTTTGCAGAAGAATTCAAGATCTTGCCAAATTTAGGATTTTAATTTTCAGACCAACAGAGTATTTCCTACTTCTCATTTTAAATTGTATTTCTTTTCCCTCCATGCTTGATTTAGTCATAATTGCATCTAAGTCTAAACAGTATGCAACTTTCTTTATTACTGCAGAATTTAGTTAACTCACTCAGCTACCTTTAGGTGTGGTCTATTCCGAAGGCACAGATCAAATATTACATCCATAGCAACCCATACTGACAGCTGTCTCTCCACATTAGCTGCCCAGCTTGGCACCAAGTTCTATACCAATATATTTGATATACTGGTATATCAAATATATTGGTATATCAAATATATTGGTATATATTGAGTCACCAGAGAAAAACATTTATGAAAGTCATGTTCAAAGTAAAATGTTGTGCCCAGAGCCCAGAGCAGTCACTTGTACAGAGCGCTCACAGCATAGTGTATTCTCTTTAGCTATCTAAAGTTTTAGTGAACATTTTGTATAAAAAAATACAGGGATTAAAAAATCGTAAAATAAGGATTCATATTAGGAAGAAGCGCTGCCAAAAGTGAATGCAACTTATGTGAGAGTTTTCTGGACACAACCATGTGGGACAATCTTGTCCTTTAGTAAGCTGGATTTGAACTCCATCATTTCTATGCATAATACAAAATAAATATAAGCCACACAACCTACAAAAATACATAATACATAATACAAGCCACACAACCTACAAAAATTTTACTTGGAATTTTGGCTGGTTTTTTACCTGGAAAATCTTAGATTTTTGCATTTTAAGTAAGACTAACTAACAAGTTTTTATGTTTCAAACACTAATGTCTCTTTGTTCCTAGGATACTGGAAACAGCAACAGAATTGAAAAGCAACCTTACAAAGCTCTGAAAGCCAAGGAGGATATCCCGCATTTTGCCTGAAGCTACAAAATCTACTTCACAGTAAAAAAAAAAAAAA